>JAQZBX010005196.1:0-57340 GCA_029593785.1 Cabassous unicinctus
GGTGTTGTGCCACACGGATGAAGGATGGTGGTGTGGGATGTTGTTAGAGGTATTGGAGGTGGGGAACATGGGAATCCCTGTAATTTCTGAGTAATATTAGGTAATCTTATCACCTTTAAAAATACATACATACATATATATATATATATATATATATATATATATAAAATAACATTTATGTAAACAAATGAATATATATGCATATGTATTTATATCTCATTTTACAAATATTTGTATGTATTGTGAAAAATTTGATTTTTACCCACACAAAAATAAATAAATAAATAAATAAATAAAGTGAAACATAAACTATCTCCTAAGAAGGAACTAAGAAGTTCCTTAAACAGTCTGACAACCAATGACAATTTATGCTTATGCCCATATTTTTGCAGAAATGGTCCTTTGCTACAGACAAATAGTCCTTTGTCAGTTAGAACAAAGTCCATTAAAGACAAATTTCAGGAATTTTGATGCTGAGCAAAGCACCCTTTCCTTCATAATAGCTGAATCTAGAGCTTTTCCATAAAGCTGTTAAGGTCTATTGAGTAAATAATGCCTACTTTGCCATGGTTCTAACTACGTATTCACTTGAACTTGACAAATAGGTGGAGACACTGGGGAGTTGAATAACAACACGTTGTTAAGAGCTTTCAAAGACACCGTGCTTCCAAGGAGAAAGGCATTGAGACAAATGACTCCTTAATATTTTAAGTGCTTGTCATAAATATTTAAAGCTATTGGGATACTTTTTAAAAAACGAATACTTTAAGTTAAAGTTTAAAAAAATTGTGTGTATGGGATAGGGATAAGTGGCTTGGTTTTTCCAATATCATTTTTCCTTGTGAAAATATTGGTATAATTTCCTAAAACATTATCCCTTGTGCAGTTAAAGCTAGACTAGATAAAACACATTTTCCACCTCAATTAAAACTAGGAAGTGTTTGGTGAACTAAAGACGGTGCTGACGTGTTATTAAATTTAAATGTGGTCTCCCCTCATATCTAATATAGGAAACTTACACTTGGAATTGTGAAATTTGCTGATGTGATTGGTGTCATATTTGTGGCTATCACTAATTTTCTGATGCTATTTGGATGGAAAGTTGAGCTTTCATTCTTAGAATGGCACAATTTCACCCAGTTCCTCAATCCCAGTTTATATCTAGGTGGCTTTGCTGTGCATAAACTGCAAATAAAAACGTACAAATTCATGCCCAAAGTTGAAGAAGGTAGGGGCAGGTGGAGAACATATGCACAAACACCAAAGCAATTAGGGTAACTTGTTCTGCCCAATGGGGATGTGGATGGGCACAAGCTGCACAAATTTCTTAGCAGCAACTGTCTCCACAAATCCTGTGCAAGTCAAATTTCTTGATTGTTTCCTAAACCATGATTGGGTTGCTAGTCATCTTTGGCAACTAGTCAACTATAACGATTCCATTAATTAATGTTCCATATATGCAATGTTTCTATCTCCAGAACTGATAACAAGAAGCATGCCTGATTGCAAAATATTGGCTTAAAAATTCTAAAGATGGTCATGACTTATTAATGTACTTGTCTACATCTGTTAGTTGGGAGCATTCTGCATGCCTCAATGGGAATCTCCTTGATTTGTTGAATGTGAGCCAAGAAGAAGCCAGGCATGTAAATTAGTGCTGTCCTGTACGCCATCCTTATAATGTCTTAGGGAGCCTATGGTTTTGGGGGCCCCAACTCAATTTGGTCTTTCCACATAACTTAATTAGTGATCAAACCAAACATGTCAGATATGATTTAGTTGGGCTAAAGCCAAGACTTGTAGTGTACACATAAAACAATCTTGGCAAATTTATGTGAAGGCTTATTTTTATAGCATAACCACTAGTGCAGGTATACCAGCTTTATTTGTATGTCTCCCAATTACATGCACAGTGAGCAAGGGCTATGGTCCAAGGCTATGCCAAGACTAATTACATTCCCAAATTCATTTGGCTCTTTTTTCTTCCCTTTTTTCATTCTGAAAAAAATAAATAAATAACAAAGCTCACACACTATAGGGATTATTTATAAGGAACTTCACTAGGCATGAGATTGTCAAATCCCATTTCGCAACATTTGGACACAGCAAAAAAGGATGCACTCTCTATATGTCACCACAAATGAGATGCAAAATTCCATGGCAATTTTTGAAATTTCTACACCAGAAAGTATATCAGGTTCTGGAAACCTCCTTGGAACTATTGGGAACATATAAAGCAAGATTTCACAAAGAAACTTGGACATTTCATTCCAGGAAGAACAGATGTTTTCTCACTGGTGACAACTGCATGGATTCCTGAGTTCCATTTGCAAATAAGATTACGAATTATTTTACAAATGACTTGAAAAAGCTGAGTAATGTGAAAGATATATCACAGCAGAAAGAATTTTATATTGATAAAGTAGTGATGCAGTTGTTATTGAAGTACCTGGAACTTCCATTACTAAAGTGAATACTAGATACTTACCTATTGTTAAGTAAAATAAAATGGCCATCTGCATTTGGTGTTGCTGGGAGGGACGCCTTTTCAAGAAAAGATTCTCCAGAAGACAAACAATTGACTAGCCAGGGTTTTCCAAGAAAATGGAATGATTGGATGCACCCTACAGAATTAGGGATAAGCAATACCTGGTGATAAATCAGTTTCAGTCTAATAGTGATAGCTTATCAGAATAGACAAGCATGCCATATTAATCAATTTATATCTGCTCCCCACTCTGTAAGACCCTCCTGTGTAAAATAGAAACTCAATGTCAGCCAATCAGAACAGTTCCTCACTTCCTTCTGTGTTTGTCCTATTCTTTCCATTCCCTAGGCAATACTCACTACCGCTTTCAGTTTGGACCTGCCTGATTCTTAAGTTATTTGTTGCCCAAATACACTTTAACAAAATTTGTTAATTGCCTCGGTTTATCTTTGACACCATCTTAGCCTATACCTTCAAAGTATTTATGTTACTTTGAAAATTAAAAAAAAATTTCTGTGCATTAGCTGTTTGTAAGAAGATCGTGCACTGCATTAGTAATTCTCTAGTAAAACTGTTTGGAATCCAGCTGACAGATGCCCATGTACCACTCCAAGATTATGAGGCCAGCAACAGTGTGACACCCAAAGTGGTTGTATTGGAGATAGGACATTACCAGAAGCTAAAGGTTGAGAGTCCAGGATTCTCTCATTTCAACTCTTCTAATCAGGAACAAAATTCAAACACACCCACTGGTAACTACCCACTTGGGTGAAAATTCTGGCCAAACAGCAGTGTTTGGGGAAAAGGGATTACCTGCTTATTAGAGAGCATCTCCAATTCCTCCAGCAACATCCATGAATTTTCCACCTGTGAGCTTCTCCTTCACCTTACACGTCCCAAAAAGATGAATGCAAATCTTTCTCTCCCTTATCTTAATGGTGCTATTTTTTTCAATTTCTAGTAAATAACATGCCCAACTTCCCTTCTGACTACAGTCATATTAAACAAACAGATCACCTCAATGATAAATGTCCCTTCTGTAAAAGCTACTTAATTTATAAGGAAATTCTGTTTCATAGATTAAAAATAATTGTGGTTGGAGAAAAAAAATGAAGAATTAACCATATACTTTTACAGTTGAGGTTGAAATGTACTATCTCCATCTCCCTTCAGGAATGAAGGGCTTGTAACCCCACCCTCACTGTCAGCTCCTTACATGGAATGCCTCTGCTGAAGAGGGCTGCCTCACCCAAGATGATGTCTCATTCCTGGGAAACCCACCTCCAATAAATGAATGACATGAAAGTATAAAGGCCTGGTGCCCTTACACCTACCATGAAAATAACTGAAGGATCAGCCATATGATGCCTCATAAAGTCTGCTGAGGACGCCATTAAGACGGCATCACATATAAAATTGTACTGTGCAAAGTGTAAACCATAATGTAAACTATTGGTCATGATTAGTAGCAATGCTTCAATATTTGTTCATCAATTGTAACAAATGTACCATACTCATGTAAGATGTTATTAATAGGGGAAAATGTGATGGGGGAAGGGTGGGGTGTATGGGAATCCCCTATATTTTTTATGTAGGTTTTTTTGTAACTTGAAACTTCTTTGGAAACAAAGTTAAAAAAAAGAAGACACTTGGGGAACATACCGAAGAAATTGTAAACATACATAAAAAATTAACTGATTTTATGGTAATGAAAGGCACAATGCAAGAAATTTTGGGGGCTTTGTTTTTAGGGAGATTTTAGATTACAGAAAAGTTACAACTATGGTAGGGGAGGATCACTGATGCAAGGTGTCTGTGGTGGGGGTATGTGTAGGGGAAGGACGCACCTGGAGTATGACTCAATGGAGTATGAATGTGTTCATGTGGTGTTATCTCAGTGGGTGGAGACCCACACAATAAACAACAAAATATTAAATTCCCATCCTAGAGAGTCCTGCTCTGTCCTCTAATAGAGTGGCAAGAATCTCTAGGGTACATAGGCAGTGCCTAATAAAAGAAGACAGACCAAATATGCCAAGCCCTTGATATTAATGCTTATACTTATGAACATTACTCTTGTAAAATTGATACTTAACCTAATAATAACTATTGCCTAAGAGTTACCTCCTGAAAATTTCATTGTTCCCCAAATGTGACCTCTAAGTAAAACAGCATATACACTCATTACATTACCCCTGGTATGTGGCATGGCTCCTGGGGATGAGCCTCTCTGGCACCAAGGTATTATTACCAAGCACCAACTAGCGATGCATTTGGAAAAAGACCTTGAGCAAGAGGGGGAAACATTAAATACAAAAGCCTTTTTATGGCTAAGAGATTTCAAAGTGAGTCTGGAGTTCCTTCCAGAGGTTGCATTTATGCACTTCTCAGGAGGACCTCACTAACTGCCGTGGTAAACAAAGCCTTAAACAGGGGTACTCCCAAAGGCTCTAGATACTTCTGGACACTATAGGCAAGGCACACAACCCCATGAAATCAGCACCCTGTTGGTGGGCCTTACCTTTGTATATATGTTAACCTGTTTCCCCAATGTAACAGAGTTAGACTCATTTATAATTTCCCTACACATGCTTCTTCTACCCCCTTTTTTCTGAACCTACAATTAGCACTATACCCATTAAATATATGTCCTAGAGACTTAAATCTTCAGTCTGTTCATATACCAGTTGAGCCCTGAATCTCAGAAGAGTTGCAGCCAACACCTACACTCCAGTTCATTGAACTTGCCTGGTACAACTAACAAAATGATGATGATGGACAACCCTCATCCCAAAAAACAGAGAGTATCTATAACTGCAAGCAAGACAATTCCTTCCATCTACCTCGTAAGATCTAAGCCCCCTCTCAATCTGAAGCAGTGTAGACTATCACAATCCCAAAGTCATCAAGATTGAGGAATGAGCAAATGTACAGGGAGAATGCAACCATGGACCAAAGTAGATTTACTATTATGGTAGTAACAGAAGGACTTGTAAGATTGATATAAAGATAGTGGTAACCAGAGGTTCTGGGGTGGGGGAAGAATAGGGGGAAGATGAAGCATTTTGGGGGCATTGGAATTGTGCATGATATTACAATGATGGATACAGGCCATTATACATTTTGTCAAAACCTATAAAGTTGTACTGTGCAAAGTGTAAACCATAATGTAAACTATAGACCTTGGTTAGTAGCAAAGTTTCAATATTTTTTCTTCAAAAAATTTACCAAAAAAATTTTTTTAATGAAAAAAAAAGACTACATCACAGCTCAATCCAAAATACCTCAGGAAAATATAGACTGGGAGAAGTTAAAAAAATAATATAACAACTGCAGTTATTTCTCAGTGACAAGATTATAGATGATTAAGTTCATTCTTTGTCTTTTTATTTCTTCCTCATTTTTCTATAATAGGCAGATATTATTTTTTAATCAGAAAAAATAAGTAAAAGTTGTGATGACAGATGAGTTGTTTTAAGGAGTATATGAAGTAAAACTATTAGTGAGCCAATGATGAACATTAGAAAACATTGATATTTGAGAGGCAAGTGAAGAAAACCTAACAAGGAAAGAGACACTAAGAACTCTAGTAATGTAATTAAAATAATGTGTTTTCATGGAATCCAAGAGTGCTAAGTGGTTTAAAGAAGGCATTTACATAGATAAGAGCAGTGTCAGTGAAGTAGTTAGAAACAGAAGATCAGTGCTATGACCTGAGGCATGATTAAGAGACATGGAAGCAGGAACAGCAAGAAGAAACCATGTTCCCAAGGATCTTGACTATAAAGTGAATGAGAGAAATTTGGGTGGAGCCAAAGTGAGGGAAAGAATCAAGGAAGGTTTTTATTTTAATTATTATTGATTTAAACTTCTTTGTGGGCTAGCAACATCAAGAAAATTAAAATTATTGATGATAAAATGGAGGAAGAATGATGGTAACTGGTGGAGAAAGGTCTAGAGAAGTTAAGGTGGGATCACATCAAGTCTAACAGTGGAGAGAATGATCTTGAGTTGGAAGAGGTATATCTTGTTTTTGATGCTAACTGACTAGATAAAAATAAATATAGAGAGCCTGGTAAATTGGGGAAGTTCATTCCTAGTTGTCTCAACCACCTCTCAATTTTACAAAGAAAATTGCCAAGAAAGATTAGATAGGACCTTCACTAGAAGCTTGAGGAGCATGGTGAAGTTTTAAATAGTTGCTGAATGGAATGGTGGAGGAAAGTGATAAATCAAAGAATTATTGAAAGAAAGCCCAGGTCCTGGCTGGTGGAATGACCATGAATTATTCAGAAAAGCAATTTTAAGAGCTGTGCAAGTTTTATTTATCTGTCTGTCTATCTATCTATCTATCTATCTATCTATCTATCTATCTATCTATCTTTCTATCACTAGTTATTTATACTGGGCAATTACCAGAAGCTTGTGTAGGGGTACACTGAATGTGGATTGTGGTGAGGAGGGGTATATGTTGAAAGGACAGGGGAGTAAGGGAAAAGTGCTAGGAGAAGTAATGTGTAGACCTTACTTTAGGTGTGGTAAAAATAATGATCCCTGAGGAGTCTAATAGATGTGAAACATCAAAAGATCAAAGAACTGATGGTCTTTATGAAGGCCAAGGGAGTTTTAGTGAGAGTGAGGGCACAAGAGAAATGGGAAAATTAGAGGCTATGTTCATTGCATGAGACCAGAATTTCTGAGGTGTTGACATGGGTGTAGAAAAGAGATATAAATGAGTAAATAAAAAAACTAAGAGGCCAGGACGCTGAACAATGGAGTCATTTAGGATTGGAAGACATGGGGTAAAGCTGGGGAAGACTTTATGCCAGGTAGAACAAGTAGAATGTCTACCTTGAGGCCTCTGATGTGGTGTGCCAAATAATGAACCCCCTCTTTCATTCTTAATGAATGTACCTGTGCCACAAGTGGAGAAACAGGTCCTAGTCCGAGGCCAGAAACTAGGATGTGGGTGGGAGTGGAAGTGGGCAGTTTGTGGGATACGTGAAGTTCTAGGTTCATGTAGCTAAGTTGTAAATGAAGTGGGACTGGCAAAAGTTTAGTTCTTCCCTGTGATGCTACAAGGATTCTAGGAAGAAACCCAGCACATTGTGTAATAGGGCCCTGTGGGAAGCAATCAAAAAGAGCAGATACTAAAGCTTTGGGGAAAGCATTCCTAGACTACTCAAAAACAGGTGACCTAGCAATATTTCATTACATTAAATATAAATTAGAGATACATAACCTAAAGAGATGCTTGCCTATATTCACCAAAATATATGTTCTAAAATATTCAGAGCAGCACTATTAGTAGTAGCCAAAATGTGGAGTCAATCTGAATGTCTATGTAGAGCAGAATGGATACATAAATTGTGGCATAAACGTACAATGGAATACTATACAGTAATAAGAATGGATGTTATACATTACAAACAACACTGTTGACTTTCATATACATAATGTTGAACAACAAAAGAAGCCAGACAAAAGGTTTCATAACTGAAAATACCAGGTGCATAAATTTCAAAAGCAAAGAAAACTGATAGAGTTTAGAAATCTGAGTAAATCTTCTTTTTTAAAGAATTATTTTTATTTTTTCTAATATATATTTTAATTTAAAAAAAAGATATTTAGATTACATAAGTGTTACATAAAAATATAAGGGATTCCCATATGTCCCACTCCCTAAACCTCCCACATTTTCCCAAATTAACAACATCTTTCATTAGTGTGGTAGATTCATACAATTGATGAAAACATTTTGGAGCATTGCCACTAAGCATGGATTATAGTTTACACTGTAGTTTACACTCTCTTCCATACATTTTTGTAGGTTATGGCAAGATACGTAATGCCCTATAGCTGTCATTGTAATGTCATTCAGGAAATTCCCAAGCCCTGAAATGCCCCATATTTCACCTGTGTTTCCCTCTCCCTGCCCTCATAACCTCCAGGGGCCACAGCCTCCACATCAATGATACCATTTCTTCCATTGCTAGAGTCACAATAAATCTATAGTAGAATACCAGTAAGTCTACTTTAGTCCATAGTTCATTCCCCAATCCTGAGGATTCTGGGATAACGATGCCCACTCCACCTCTAATTGAGAGAGGGCTTCAATCCCATGGGGGTAGATGGATGGGACTCTCTTGCTTGCAGTTGTAGACTCTTTCTGTTCCTTGTGAAGGTCATTGTCCATCATAATCTCCTTGTTGGTTGTCCTGGGTGAGTCCAATGAACTGGAGAGTAGGTGTTGCAGCTCTGTTGAGATTCAGTCCCAGCTGGTGCATAGACAGCCCAAAGATTTTAGTTTCTTGGACGTACACCTATCAATCCAGTGCTAATTATAGGTTCAAATAGAAGGGTCAGAAGAGCCATGTTTAGGGAAATCACAACTGAGTCCAACTCTGTCACATGGGGGAGCATAATTTCCAAAGTAGGGCCCACTGGCAAGGCATGAAACTCCTGAGCTATCTGCCTTGACTATAGTGTCTGGATGTTTTCAGAGCCCTCATGAGCCTCACTATTTGAGGTCGTATTTACTTTGACAATCAATGAGATCCTGCTGAAACATGCAAAGTGTAACCTCTGGAATGACCTCCCGACTCACTTTGAAGTCTCTTAGCTGTGTAAACTCATTTGTCTTTACTTTTTCCCCCCTTTTGGTCAAGGTCTTTTTCCAGTTAATTTGCTAGTTGGTGCTTGGTAGTAATCCCTTGGTGCCAGGGAGGCTCATCCCTGAGAGTCATGTCCCATGCTGGGGGCAAGGAATGCATTTATATGCTGAGTTTGACTTAGAAAAAGGCCACATTTGAGCAACAAGGAGGCTCTCAAGAGACAACTCTTAGGCACCCCACAACACTAGGCTAAGTTTCAATTTCAAGAGCAAAGGCTAACAAGCATATTCATCAATATCAAAGGCTCATCAGTGGACCATCCTCCTTTGCCAGTCATTGCCCCTGCACTTGGGGACAGTTGCTGTTCCATTAGAGAATGTGGCAGAGCTCCCCAGGATGGAAATTCAATATTCTTTTGGTTGTTGTGTGACTCTCCACTCACCATGACAATGCCCCATGAACAACTGAACACATTTATATGCCTTATTTGTATGCCCAGGTGACCCTTCTCCCATGTATCCCCCATCACTGGCACCCCACATAAATGATCCTCCCCTGTCATAGTTGTAACCCTTCTGTGATCCAAAACTTCTTCAAAAATGAAGCCAACCAAATAGTCAAATACAATTAATAAGAAAATGAAATACTAATGATAGTTTTAAAAATAAATAAAATAGAAAAAATTTAAAAATAAAAAAATAAAGATGTGGAATAATAAATAATGAAAAATATTAAAAAAAATTTTGACATTATGTTTTTCATAACTGTAAGACCTGTTGTCTTGTATGTATAGTGACATTTTCTTTTGTTTATACCTACAGTGTCTTACTTCTTTCATTTTGTCTTCAAAGAAGTTTTAGGTTACAGAAAAGTCACATACAGAATATAGGGTTTCCTATATAACCAACATCCTCCCCCTTTTCCCCTTTCTCCTATTAATAACATTTTATATGTGGATGGTACATTTTTTATAATTGATGTACAAATATTGGAACATAGCTATTAACCATGGTCAATGGTTTACATTATGGTTTACATTTTGGACCATACACTATTATAAATTTTGATGAAATTTAATATGGCCTATATCTAACATTGCAAGATCATGTTGAACACTTCTATATCCCCCAAAATGCCCCATGTTCCATGTATTCTATTCCTCCCTTTCCCTCCCCTTGGGACCCACAGCAACCACCAGGCTTCACTTCTTGAAGAACAAGATTCATAGGTACTTGCAACAACATTGAGGGCTTGACATACTGCTCTGTCCTCCCCTATTAGGCACTGCCTATGCTCTCGAGAGACTCCCACCCCTCTATCTGAAAACATAGCACTGCTCTCCAGGATGGGAGTCCAGCACCTTCCTGCTCATTATGAGGGTCTCTATCCACTGATGCAATGCATTATGAAAAGATGAATACTCACACACTCCCTAGAAGCCTGCCCCAGGTGCGCCCTGACCCATATGCCCCCCACATCCAACACCCTAAGCCAGTAACCCTCCCTGCCATGTTGCAAAAGAATATTCCTAATGTTGTAGTTTTAATCACATACACCCGCCAATCTACAGTGTTCACCTGCTCCGGTCCCCAACCACCCTCCCCACCCCTACCCCCCTGACAAACCAGCACTGCCCAACCCAAAAGTATCATTGCAGCATTTCAAAAACAAAGAAAACTGATGGACTTAGAAATCTGAGTAATGGTTCTTTGATAGAGTTTGTTACTACTATGGGGCACAAAGATGACTTTTGCAGTCTGGTAATGTTCTATATCCTAAACTAGATATAGATACACAGATTTTAAAATTAATATGAACTAACCATTTAAGATTTGTAGACTCTTCTGGATTATTACTGTATAGTAAAATAAATCTCCTTTACCAGTTAGCTTGTAATATAGCAGTTCTTCAGCCAAAATCAAATATAAAAGTTGGATAATTGCATGACGGGATTAAAGAACTAAAAAGGAATCCAAGGCTTGAAGGACCAAGAACTCCAAGAGAAATGGGACCAAGAGGCTGAGAAGTCAAGATGAAAGGAGAAGCTAAGAGGCTGAGAAGGTTCAACAGAGCTTTCAACAATTTGAGCTGGAAAGACAAAAATTGCATTGCACAGCTCCCAGGGCGGCAAATACATGAGGGCCTATTATTTCAGACAAAGCAGAAACACATTGAGGTGAACCTGACATTTGGTGCTACTTTACCCTGAACTCTTTTTCCTTATATGTAAGCAGTGGCTTAGGGTTAAGAAAACAAGCCAAAACATCAGCTGAGAGACAGTAAACTTTAGCAGAGAGCAGAGATTAGAGATTTTAGAAGTCTTGTAGTTCTGGAGCACCAAATGTGTATATATGTGTGTGAGAGAGAGAGAGAGAGAGAGAGAGAGAGAGAGAAGAGAGAAGAAGAGAGAAGAGAGAAGAGAGAAGAGAGAAGAGAGAAGAGAGAAAATCCAAGGCCCATAATGGAGGAGAGATTCTGGCAAGTAGCCCAGCTTTCAGTAGGCCTATGTTCTGGGAGTAAGGTTCATCCAGAAGTAGACCAGTCCTCACAAAGACCTAAAACTGCTCTAACTCAGCTCAATTCCTATCTGGATTAAGTTGATAAATCCTTTTCTCTAACAGCCTTGCCATATGCAAAAGCAAATCCACTTTGGAGGAAGAAAAAACTCATAAAGACTGTTAAATTATCTCTGAAAGTTTTTATACACAATATTCACCACTTAATTTATCAGGTATAGCACAAGATAGGACTAAATGACTGAGGGGAAAAAAAACTTCAATAGAAACAGATCCACAACTATTTATTGGAGTTCTCAGACCTGAATTTATAATATCCGTAATTTATATCTTCAGGAAAATACATGACATAATGGAGAATTTCAGCAGAAAAAAGAGATCTGTAAGGTAAAGAATTAAACTGACATTTTAGAACTGAAGACAAACATTAATTGAAATTAATAATTTATATATGTGCTTAATAGCAGTTTAGACATAAGTTGAAGAGAATATCAGTGAACTAAATGTTAGATCAGTAGAAAATATCCAAACTAAAACATGAGGAAAAAAAAAAACAGACAGAAAATACAAAAGAGTATGGGGACAAATGTGACATGGTGAAAAGCTGTAGGAGGAGTCCCAGGAAAAGGGTAAAGATAGAATGGGGAAGACTCAATATTTGAAGAGATAATGGCTGAGTGTTTTTTTTAATGATTGAGAGAGATCAAGGCATATATAAATAAAAATTAAGTTATATTCAGACAAATCAGAGTAAACCTTCTATCTACAAATAGGTAAAACTTTTACCTACAATTAGGTAAAAAAAAAAATTGAAGTAGTCAGAGAAAAAGTACTTATTCTTTGCAAGTAACGGTAAGACTAAGAGCTGAGTTTTCAATAGAAATGAATGACACCATTGGTGAGAAAAGGACAGTTTCACAATGTTTATAGAAAAAATATATTTTGCCTATAATTCTTTAACTACTAAAAATATACATCAGAAGATAAGGTCAAATGATATTTTCAGAAAAAAAAGTTGAGTCACCCTACTAGATTTCAAGACTTATTTAAAAGTTATGGTTAAAACACAGGGATTGACATAAGATCAACAAATAGACCAAGGGAACACAGTAAAGAGTGCAGAAACAGATCACATCCATAGAATTGCTTGATTTGTGACAAAGAGGATGATACAAAAAGTGGGAAAGAATGTTCTTTTAAATAAATGGAACTGAGCTAACAGGCAACCAGGATGGAAACAAATATTTCTTGATCCTACTTCATATAGTACACAAAAATCAATTCCAACTGGACTGTATATCTAAATAAAACAAGCTTCCAGGAGATGATATAAGTGAATATTTTCAAGTTTTGGGGTTGGCAAAGATTACTTATATGTGAAAAAAACCACCAAACATAAAAGAATGATAAATTGGATGGATTTAAATGAAAAGTTTTCTGTTAAATTCAAAGACAACATTAAGAGAGTGAAAACGTAAGCCCCAAAGTAGGAGAAAATATTTGTGATATAAATATCAAAAAAGGACTTATAAGAAAACATATAAAGAAGTCCTACATATCAATAAGAAATCCAATAGAAAACATTGGATAGGCATTTAGCAGGACAGAATATCCAAGTCACACACACAGAGGCATGTATATCTCAGATTATTAGCATCATTTATCAACAAGGAAATGCAAGTAAAACATACTGAATTATACACCACATGCCAATTAAAATGGCTCAAACTTTAAAAGACTGTTCATTCTCAAATGCTAAGATTTTGTGAGCATATGGGGTATCTGGAACACACATATACTGCTGTGCTGGTTAGGCATAAATTGGCATTATCACTTTGAAAATCTGTTTGGTGGTATCTTCCGTAACTGAATATATCCATACCCTTTGTCTTAGACTGGACTCCCCCAAAGGCATACTCTGAGATAATTCTATTGCCAAAAGTTTATTTGGCAGGAAATACCTGTAGAAGCATATAGCAGTAAGACAGGATAGGGAAGGAAGCAAAAAAAAAGTGTGTCTATTATCAGGCAAATTACCAGTGTGGGTGACTGGAGCTTACTGGTTCCAGGGAACTCTGGAAGTCAGTGTAAAAGATGCACCTGGATTAGAGTCAGTCATTGGTTAAGTGCTGCTACCAGAGGTGTTAATTCCCTGACTTCTGGCCTGCAGTGTGTGTGAATATGTGCATATGTGTGTGAGTTTGGGGAGCTGGGTGCTGTGCCAATTTCAGTGACCAGGGAAAGCCCTCACTCATCCAAAGGATCATAGGTGCCAGCATTTGGAAGTCAGGCCAAAATGCATGAGAGCCAAGGGCTTACGGGTAGAGTAACAGGAGTTTCTACTCTTCCACATAACCCAGAAAATCCATTCTGGATATATAACAAAATGCAAACATACATGCACTAAAATTTATGTACAAGTATATTCACAGCAGCAGTAATTCTAACAGCCTCAAACTGGGAAAAGCTCAAATGTCCATAATAGTAGCATAAATGCATTTATGGTATTAGTTTACACTAACATATAAGCAATGAGAATGAATGAACTACTCTTCTATGCAACATGGATAAAACTCACAAATATCATACTGAGGGAAAAATGCCAGGCAGAGAATACATATTGTATGGCTCCATTTACATAAAGTTCAAAAGCAGGTAAAACCCAGTGGTGTTAGGGGTCGGGATAGTGACTGCTCAAGAAAGGTTGTGTGTCGTGACTGGTCAGCGACACCAGGTGCCATGCTGCGGTCTGTGGGATGTTCTATTTCTTGATCAGGATGGTGGTTTTATGAGTGTTCTCTTTGTGAAAATTTGCACACGATTTGTGGCCTTTCCTATATGGATGTTATCTTCCAATAAAAAGTTTATTTTAACAAATATAAATATAAACCATTTTAAGAACTAGTGGCAACATCGATTTCACATTCTTTCAGTAGGAGAAATTCTGACTTTTGTCAAAAATCTACCATCGCACCCTTTAATTACATTTTTAAGCAAATCTTTTGGAGGGTGCTGGAGGACTCAGCACCTCTGTGAGTAGATGAGAATGCTCTGTGGAAATTACTGGGGCATGCCAAATGTTAAATCTTCATTATCATATGTTCTCTTTACAAGCTCCTAGTTTCAGCTCTATTTTTATATTTCCTTTAACAGTTCCATAGTTCTGAACTATTGGCTGTTTTTCTGTGTATGTGAAATAAATTTCATTATGAGACTAAAAACTAAATTCTTAGGAAACATCTGTGCAGCCAACACCCCCTGTGACCCTTTTTAAACATGTTAAACCTTTCTCTAGGTATTGATTTCTAGACAGGTAGAGCTGCACTTCTCTATGTTCTTACAAAATCCACTATCTTATAAAAGGATATGCCCTTCCTTATCCTTCTGCCATGGTATGCAGAGTTATCTGGGTTCAAATATAAATGGAGACAGAGCTTAAGTATTTTTAGAAATATAGTCCAGGCCAGTAGGAGCTGCTTTAGAAATGCAAATGAGAATTGCATTGCCAGAAGGCAGATGTTCTAAGAAAAAAAGCATGGGTATGTGGCATGATACCCTGCCAGAGGTTACATTTGTGATCTTTCTCTTTTCTGAGAAAGGGGTAGTGGAAAATTTCTTTAGAACTAGTAAGGGTATCCTTTCATCACACTCTACCTCAAGTTTATCGAGTGGTTCATAATAGTAACTGTCAGTCATCTTATGGGCAAGCACAGATTTCCATGTTCTTTCCAGAACAGGATATAATAAGAAATAAAGAGAAATATACAAAGGAGCGAACAAAGTATGATAAAGCCACAGATGAGAGAAGCTGAGACAGTTTGGGGGCACAGGAATGGAAGAACAATTGCTAGATGATAAAAATTTTTGTCTTCAGCCAAGAAAAGTCAGCATTGAAAAGAATGGGTAGTTAGCAAGGAGACCTTTATATGAAATTGTTTAGGATTTAATCCTACACAAAGCTACCTGTGGGACATGAATTGTAATCTGTGGAATTATCATAGGTTTTATGGTTTGTATCCAAATATAAACTAAAGATTGACATTGTTGACCATGAAATCATTTGTTTGTTCAAAATGCTGGGAACGGAGACAGAAGAGAGAAAATTGATTCTATGGGAGAGACCTGGAGAGAATGTGGTGGAGGTGGGAAGAAGTGTAGCTTCAGTGCAGATTGGTTGGATTTTTCCCACCTATGTTTTCCATCTCACTTTAAATTTCTGTTTCAAAGGGAAAGGAAAAAGTTAAGTGGGAACTTTGCACCAGATGTGAATTTTTGAGAATTTACAAGCAATGTGTAAGGTTAAAAGTAATTTAGGGCAAGTGGCTCAATGTAAGGTAAATTATCTTTCAGTTCCTGTATTGGGTAATGCTGGGTGCTACTACCTCTGGTCTTTTATTTCCCAGTAAGCAAAACATGATGAAAAGGAACTTTACAAAATGTTGTTTTTAGAATGAGTGCACGTGAAGAAAGCAAATATTCTACGGATTACACAGTTAAGAGCTTATGCTGATATTGGAGAGCTCCCTCTCCCCTTTAGGAAAATGGGACCCTGCAATATTTAGTAACTCCTTTAGTTTCAAGGCAGGAATTCCCTAAAGATTTGCTTAGGGATATGATTAGACATGATTAAAAAAAAAAAAAAAGAAAGAAAAGAAAAAGAAGGAAAAAATGTTTATAATTGGGGTCGGTAGAGTGCTAATTCTGCAAAGGGCTCTTGATACTATAAATGCAACCAGTTTCAGAAGTTGATTCCTGCCAGAAATTCTGTCTTCTTCCCTGCTCTTGGTATCAATATAAACAGCTTGTCTTCAGATCACATCTTTTACGTCCATGGAGAGAAGCTGGTCTCCCACCTCACCTTGGCTTCCGTTGTAACTCGGAGCCCGTCTTTAATCTGCCTCTCGCTTACGTTAAGGTCCCTCAAAATAACTTCTACTCCTAAGAGATAGTAAGCTCAGTGAGCACAAAGATGATGTTTGTCTTCTTCACAATATCTTGCACATGAGGTGCATTTAAAGATTGTTTATTGAATACATCAATGAATGAATTCCAAAGTTGGATATTATCAAATTTGTTCTTTGCCTTTATCATTTGCTAACATTAATGCCAATTCCTTAAATATGTCCATCATTTAAAGCAGGGTTCCTTAACCAGGGGTTTGCGAGCTTGAATTGAAATTCAAAAGAACATTATCCTTGTGGGGTGTGTTGGTATGGGTGTGATATAGTTATTAAATAATACACAGTATAGTGTGGACTTAGTGAGAGGTCTGTGATTTTCACCTGACAGGCAAAGGGGTCCATGGAACAAAAAAGATTAAGAACCCTTGATTTAAAGTATTTCACTTTAGAAATGTACTTCCTGGGATTTAAATGTGCTTTTATTTGTATATTCAAATACGAGGATATTTGTTTGATTTGACTTTCCAGTGGAGAGTATGGATCTGTTCCAAGTCATCTATTTTCTCTTCCTTTCCAGTTCATTGCAGTTAAAGGCCAAGCTAAGAAAGCACAATCTTTCAAGATTGATGATACAAGTTTTTTTTTCTGTAGAAGAGTGAAAGTTAACAGACCCCTGCAGGGTCTGAACTCATAATGACCAATGAAGCTCTAACAAAATAAAGCATTAAAAACATGGTATGTATTACTCTAGTTTTCTTCTATCTTATCATTGAAGATATTATTATTATGGAAAAATATGTATACCACTTGGCAAGTCCCACAAGGTCAAGTACGCTATATGGCATTGTTGTATCAGTTAGATTGTGTTGACTAGCAGTATCAGAAAGTGCCACTACAGTGATAAAACTATAGCAGCTATTGTTCATAATTTAGTATCACTACAGTGACTCAGCGATGCCATCATAGACAGTCATTTTCTGTCTGCTCTGCCTTTCTTGGCATACTGATTTTGCCTCCTCATGGGGAACAGGTAACTGCTGTCCTTGACAATACAAGCAGGAAGAAAGGAGAACGGGAAATGAGGTGTGTCAAGCCAGTCATATCTGTTCGTTTTAATAAGGAAAGAAAAACCTATCCTGGATGCCACTTATCTCCATTGACCAATCATAGACCAAGTGTTAGGAGTGCTGCATGGCTGGGGTAGAGCACCATGGTTTATTCCCTGGAGACTGAGATGGAGTCCTACCATCCTGAGATCAGAGGCTCTCCATAGCTACCTGAGTAAATCCGGATTTTGTTTAAAAAAAAAAAGGAGGTAAAATGTTTACGTCTTATATAAGCAGAAGCTTTTGTATGCCACACCTTTTCTTTGAAAACCATCATCTGTGCCAGGTACTGTAAACTTTACCTGAAGTTACTTATATAATCCTCTCAACAACTGTATGAAATAGGTAGTCATATTATTTCCATTGTACAGATGAGGAAACTAAACAGAAAGGGATTCAGTCACTTGCCTGAAATCTCACAGTTAGAAAGGAACAGAACCTGGAGTTGAACTCTAGCACTTTTCTTTAGTGAAAGTGTTGACTAATCTTATTCTAAATGCTATTTGTGGCTAGATAAATCAAGTACAATACCCAGGCTGATTTTCTGTTACATGATTTTAGGAAGATCAATATTCAAAGCAGAGAACCTGACATCCTGCCAAACTGATTTTGTTTTCTGAAGCAGCTAATGGTGAATTTTTAAGTAATATATATGAAGCATTTTCTTCTACGTTTCAAGTGTTGACAAATCCCATGTCCAACATCTATCTCTTGACTTAAGTTAATTCTACAAACTTTATGGACTTCCCACTATGTGACAGAAAACACAAAGTCCAAGCTGGATATATAAAAGTACCCTGGTCAGAGAGAGAGGCTCATAAACAAATAATTATAATTATGATGTGATAAATGTTATCAAAAATAAATGTACAATTACATTAAGGCAGACAGATTAGCCTAAGGCTAAATGTGGGAATTAGAGAACACTATGAAGGAAGGTGATAATTGAATTGAGCATTGAACGAACAAATGTGTGAACCCCATTGAAATCAACAAAGGTGATCAAGAGTAGAAATAGAATCTCGAGAAATTAGAAGTTGTAATAGGTTTAGATACCTTTTAACACGTGAATATATTGATCTCACAATCAGAACATTTTATGTAAGTGGCAAGGTCTACAATGTGCACTTTGCTTTGCAGAAGAATGATCCAAACATGAATCACATCTGTATCAGAACTTGGATGCTGAAACCTATTCCTCTAGAGGTCTAAAATTTTAAGCTTTGAATGCAAAATGTGTTTCTTAGTGGTCAACTGTCACTTAGCTTGTGAAAGGAGTTTGAGAACAAATGCATTATAAACTCATACAAATGTAATTGGCTATATAAATATGTTGGCTTTTTAAAGTGCTAACACCTTTATACAGTCATCAAAACCTAATACAACAGATAGGATGCTAGATGTGTGATAAAACAATATAACAGAATGTCAATTGTAGAATCTAAATGGTGGATATAACTCTTTCAGATTTCCTGTGTGTTTGAAAAATTTCATAATAAAATGTTGGGAAATAAAAACAAGGCAATATGCCTTCTGAGTAAGGTTGTGAATTGCCGGGACGCATAGTTTCCCCATGTAGCTCTTACATTTGGGCAAAGCTAAATGTTCTTCCATTTTTAGGGTTGTACATCTAGGCATGTGGTTTAGGCTTAAATCTATTAGGATAATCCAACACTGTAGCCAGAAGTTTTGGTTCAGGAAAGGGCATGTAAGGAAAGATGGAGTGTTGAGATTTGGAGAGATGTTTATTGAAGTCTTGGGGGAAAGAAAATTTCTCACTCTTTTGAGAGAGTTCCTGGAACAGTGATGTTTCTCTCCTGGGTTGTGGAAGAAGCCTACATTTATAGGAGTCATTGAGGGCCATATTGTTACCACCAAGGAGAGCCAGGCAGAAGGAAACTAGGCCCTTATTGTCACTGTAGCGCTGCTGAATCTAATCTTCTCCACACCTTCTTTCCAGTTATACATACAAATTAATCTTCCTTTTATTTAAGTCAGTATGCATCTCACTGAATGCATCTTGAATGCATATGTGAAATAAACATAAAACTCATGATAAGGAGACAAAATAATAATGAAATTAACATTTTAGCAGGGAAATATATAAATATATACATATTCTAATCCTTTCCAAAAGGTAAGTCCTCAGCTATAAGAATTACCCATGCAAAAAAGAAAAGTGATTCCAAGTTGACATTCTAAACAGTTGATTATTAATAAGCATTTTTTAACTTTAAAACATTAAATTCAGTACTTGTTTTTTGAAAAATTTCCCAAAGTGTGTTTCTGATGGCTATGCTTTATATTGAAAATACAATAGATAATATCCATTTATTTCAGAGGACTAATGAAATTTTCCTCTTCACACATGCATATATACACATTTATATGCACACACATGCCTCTCTCTCTATATATATATGTACACACACACACACATTTGTATTATATTTATAACCTCTACCTTAGTAAATGTATGATCTTTGACTTGAAACATTGCAAAATATGAGTGACCTAGTATTGCTTATTCCTCCTTGTGCCCTTTTCCTCCATGGCCCACATACACATCAAAGAAATAAATGAAAAACATTCAAGAGGCAGTAATTGTATCATGGATAGGGTTGCCAGATTTAGCAAATAAAAATTCAGGCCACTATTAAATTTGGATTTTGGATCAATACCGCATAGGATATACTTATACTAAAAGATTGTTGTATATTTTGAATTCAGATATAACTGGCTTCCTGTATTTTTTTTCTGGCAACCTTAATAACAGATACAGGATTTGTTGTTGTTGTTGTTGTTGTTGGGAGGGGTGTAGTTTTGCCTTTGTGCTCAAGAATATGTGCATTTTTAATCATCTCAAAACTTCTAGATCTTATGTCATGGCTGATTCTGGTTAAAATGGCTGCTGAGTATATTTCATTTGTCCTTCATGTGTAATTTCATCAATGTCAAATGATGTTTTTGGTGTGGTATCAGATGGTAGCTGTGTGACAGGATATGAACACTGTACCACATAAGACACAGGTTCTGCTTTTATTAAATATAATTTTCCAAATATATCTTCACAGCAGCACATGTTTAGTGCAGAGATTTCTCTGAGGGCCCAACGCTGTCTTGCATTGTTGATGTTCAATAAAGAGTATGGAGCAGTTTGATATTGTTTATGAATTTCAAAAATAGATATTGGATTATGTTTGTAAACTGGTTTGTTCCTCTGGGCATATTAGATTATATTGGATTCAGAGGTTTCACTTTTACTTGATTAAATAATGATTAAGGCTTTGAATGGGCCACGTCAGTAGGACATTGAGTCACTGCCCCCTTAGTAGGCAGGAACTCACAGAGAAACTGCACCTCAGAGAAGGGAAGTTGGAGTTTTGAGCTGGAGCCCTGGGAAGTAAACACATTGGAGAAGAATACAGAGGAATAGACAGCTACATAGACATGGCAGACACCCCTGGAAAAGAGAGGAGCCATTCCCTTGATAGTCTACAGCTAGCCTTGTGGAGCGAGCAGAGCAGCTGAGTCCGGAAAGAAATGAGCCCTGGGAAGAGAAGAACCCAGGAAGCCTGAACCCTTGCAGACACTGGCAGCCATTGTGCTCCAGCCAACTTTGGTGAGGGAAATAACTTATGCTTTATGGCTTGGTAACTGTAAGCTTCCACCCCAAATAAATACCCTTTATAAAAGCCAACAGATTTCTGGTATTTTGCATCAGCACCCTTTTCACTGACTAATACAGAGTGTTACAATTATTTATTGTTATCAGAAGAACAATAGAACAGTGTCATCAAGAGGTAAGCAAAGTTTAAGTCAAATCTTAGGGCCTACTTAGAAGTGTTGGGAGCGTATCCCACTTGGGAAAAAAATCCATTTCTATAGAAAAGAGAACACTTTAAGTCTTGACAGAGCTTTTTTTTTTTAAAAAAAAAAAAAAAGGTTTAAAAGTGGAAAAAATCATTTTCTTGATGGCACTCCTTATTTCATTTTACTGCAACAATTCCAATGAGAAGTACGAAAGGCTTTTTATTGTCATATCAGATTTACATGGTAAAATTTAATGTACTTCTTGTCAGCTTTAAACACTGGAAATATCAATAAAATGTCAAATTATATTTGACTTCAAACCCAAGCGGTTATAAAAATGCAATACAAATTTACAATCATTTAGTCTTCCCCTTTTCCCACAATAAAACCCCATTTTAGTCTTTATGGAAAGCTAAACTTATTTTGCTCAAAGCTGGTAATTTATAAGGGCTTACATCAGATCTGAAGTGTGTTTCTCTTAGAAATCAATGGTAGGTCTGGAACTAGGACCAAACTTTTTAATTATGGCTTTGAAGTAATGTAATTGTGGTTTTTAATGTCTTGTACATCGGCTTGAAGGATTATGTGAGTTTGTTCAAAATTCTGGAAGCAATAAAATTAACTTTTGGACAGTGAACTAGCAAAGGGTTATTGGTGTTGCTAATTGGAGTGTATGGCATAATATCTCTTAATGCATTTTTTGATCTATCTTACACAATGAACATCTCGCCCAGGGTGTCAGCAGGAGCTGCGTCAATGGAAATTCTGTCAGCCTTCTGTACAAATGCTTTCTTTTCTGCCTTCCTTTCCCAGGTTCCTTATATTGAAATGATTCATTCTCTCTTGGATGAAAGGTTTAGTGGCATGCTGCTGACCTTGTTCACTGCCATTTGTGAGAATTTGAGGCCAGACCTGTTCTACAGATTTGGGGTTTTAGGCAACATTCATTTCAGTGATCAAGAGTTGCAGCCATTACTTCCGAGCCTGCACAGCTGACTAGGCCGGAGCCACCACTGAAAGTAAAGAGAGGAAGCAGAACTGGAGAGGTCAAAGGGGGGCAGGGGAGAATGCTAGAGAGAGCAAATAAGATGGTTGATAAATCCTATAGGAGAGACCCTGGGGAAGCTTCTATCCTTTCTTGGATTCCCAAAGAAAGCATTTCTATACTTGGGGTACTCAGATCTCTGTACCATAAACTGCTCAGACAGGGCAAGAATTAAAAATGCAACCCAAATCTTTCCCTTCTCCATGCCTTTTCCTCCCACGTGCATTTAAGTGTTTATGTTTCTTTTGTTTATTTCTATGGTACAAATATGTGGCAACATTTATGCCCTTCTAACTAATAGCAGACCATTTACTCTTGCTCCTTCTCAAAAAGGTAACTATCTAGGCTATCTGGAAATATTCATTTTCTACCTAATAACCTATTTTTGCTTCTTTCTAATGTTCCTTATTCTACAGCTGGTTCTTAGATAAGTGCTTTATAGGGTTAAGAGTGAACTTTGTATGTAACGTATGTTGGTCTGCATAAAAAGTAAGTGTTGAACTTAAAAAGGGAGTTTATGAAATTATTATTCTCGTTGTGATGTTTGATTGGAATCAGCTATTTGATATTCAGCATTTCAGTAACTATCTTTCTGTCTCATCGGCTTCTCCTCAATGACAGCTTCAGATCTCCTCCTCTCCCCTCAGACACCTGACCCCTCCCTTCCACCTTCTCTACTTCAGTCAGTTGCTTAACTTCATTCTTCACAAAGAAAAGAGAAACCATCCAATGATATTCTTTTTTCTTGCACCTAAAAATTGTATCCTAATAGTACTGGATCCTTTTGTGGAGGTTGAGGAGGTTCTTTCCCTGCAATTATCCTCTTTCTCTTATATGTTTCATCTCTTCCTTTTTCTTATCCTTTTTAGGATACATAAACGTGTCTTTCTCAGTGGGTCTTTTCTTCCCAGCCCTCTCCCATTCCCTGGAGTGTTACCCTCATCCTCTCCGTCACCTCACGCATCCCACCCCGGGAGAGGAAGATGCCCTTATCTGATTTGTGACGTTGGAGAAGCTGGGCATATGTGGACCAATTATTCTTGTCTATTCTGTCTTTTGGGATCTATATTTCTGCAGAAAACACTCATCTGGTCTGCTCCCTCCCCTGAAACAGTGAGCAGTAAACACAGGGGATTAAGCTTGCAGTTTCAGGATCTTTTATTATTTAACATAGTTTTTAGTCTTCATCCTTCTGACTCTTGTATCTCTCAATTGCATTTAATCTCAGACACAGAAAACAGTTTTTTTTTTTATTTGGTGTTCTTCCTTATGCCTTTTTCTGTTCATCCTAAATGGTGTTCCTCCTGGTATAAGATAACCCCTCTCCCTGCACCTCCTATCCCAAGGATGCTTCCTGGCTTTTGTTATAATGATACTTACATCATTATTTGTATAACGTCTGTGAATTATCTGCTTTCCCTGAAAGGCTGATTTCAATGAGAGAGAAACTCTGTTTGCTCTGCCACTGAATCTCTAGTACCTGACACAGAATGGGCAGTCAGAAAATCGTTGCTGATGGAATACGTGGAAGAAGTTACTCCTTCCTAAAGGAAAGACCAGGGAGGCCTCAAGAGGGCAGCACTTTAGGCACACAGCATCCCAAGAAGGTCCTTGATGTTCTGAAGCATGTAATACAATTGATTCCCTGGTTTTTGCAGAAAAAAAAAAAAAAAAAATAGAAAGACACTATTTTATGAAAAATTATAAATGAATTTTATGTGTAATGTTGTAGCAAACAGCCTAAATGTATATATGAGAAAGAGTAAGGCCAAGGAAATCTAAGTGTGAAGTATCTCAGAATGTCTGACCATTGGACTTTAGTCTGGGTTTTCTCTTACTCTGTATTTTTGTATTTGGTTTATTGATTATGTATTTAGGATGGATGCATTCAATCAATGATCATTTTTTAAGTATCTCCAATATGTGATATATGCTGTTGGTACTACTAGGGATATAAGTCCTGGTCCAAATTTCAGAGGCCCCATGGAGTTTACAGTTTTAGCAAACAGCTGTAATAGCAGGTAGTATGCTTTAACGACTCTGAGCTTTGTTGTGGTAAATGTTTATTTCCTTATAAATAAGTCTGGTTGGGCTTTTCTGTGTTTTCTTAGCGTCTATTTCTAAGGCTCAGGGTACACCTTTTGCCACTTAAACCACTAGCGGCAGCTGGCACTAGAAATTAGCTCATGCACTGGGGATTGTAGCAATCCCATTAGACTTGCCCGTGAGAATTCTCAAGGGGCATCCTTCCTAGGAAAAGAAATCATACAAAAAGCAAAATGCAATGAGTGAGATAAGCCCTGAACTCAAGTCACAGTTCTGCTTCTTAAGTGCTCTTTGACCTTGGCAATCCTCTCAAACTTTGAGTCTCGGTTTTCATAACTGAAAAGTGGAAGCAATAAAATCAGAATAACTTTTCTGACTTAAATTTTTAAATAAATTTTTGTTTTTGGAATAGTTTTAGATTTACAGAGAACTTGTGGAGATAGTACAGAAAGTTCCCATATACCCCATACCCAGTTTCCTCTATTGTTAATATCTTACAAAGGTATTGTACCATTGTCATAATTAATGAACCAATATTGGTACGTTACTTTAATCAGATTTCCTTAGCTTTCACCTTATGCCTTTTTCTGTAACAGACATGACAACATTTAATTGTTATGTCTCCTTATGTTCTTCTTGGCTACGACCACTTCAGAGAGTTTTGGTGTTTTTGGTTTGTTTTATTTTTAAGATTGTGGCAGGAACTGTCATTTGCTTATCCATTATCTAGTCTCTCCTTTCTCCTTCCTTTCAAGAGAAAGTTACTTACTTCTCTTGAAAGGAAGAGAAGTAAGTAACTGCTAAAATACTTACTTCTCCAGATTGCTTTTGCAGCTAAGGATTGCTGTATTCTTCTTGGCAATGAGAGGTAAGTGAAAAATTCTGGGTGAAGCTTTTAAGAAAGCCTTTTAAAAGGGCCACATTTGGCTGGCATGGGCCTCTTCTCTCTTCCTTCCGTTTATTCTCTTGCCCAAAGGTTGGAAATAATTACCAGAGGCACAGCTAATAAAAGTATTATTTTAGTATTATTATATAAAGTTGTTACTTAAAACATAAAAGTTATTTTTTAAATGTAAAAATTGATATACATCTTTATTTTACTGTGTTTTTTTTATAACAGCTTTATTGAGATACGATTTTTATACTGTACAATTTACCTATTTAAAGTGTGCAAATTCAATCGTCTTCACTATATTCACAGAATTGTGGAATCATCACCACAAGCAATTTGAGAACATTCTCATCACTGCCGCAGGAAATCCATACTCATTAGCAGTAATTCCCCATTTCCCCCCAACTCTGAACCCCTCAGCCCTAGGCAGTCACTAATCTACTTTCTGTCTTTATGTATGTGCCTATTCTGGACATTTTCATATAAATGGAATCAGACACACTGTGGCCTTTTGTGTCTATCTTCTTTCTCTCAGCATAATGTTTTTAAGGTTTACGATGTTTTAGCATGTATCAATTCTTCATTTCTCTGTATTACAGAACAGTATTCCATTACATGGGCATACTACATTTTATTATCCACTCATCAATGATTGACATCTGGGTTGTTTCCACTTTGGGCTGTTATGAATAATGCTACTATGAGCATTTGTGTATAAGTTTTTGTGTGGCATATGTGTGTGTTTCTCTTGGGTTTATACCTAGGAGCAGAAGCAGCAAATATCTTAAGAATGAAAAGAGGAAATTTTGACATAAAAGAGATTAGAGAAAGAAACACAGACCATGGAGTCATGATGACATCTTGAAGGTACATAGCACCCCTGGACTTCTTATTATGTAAAGAAAAATAAGTTCCTTTCTTGTCTGCAGGCCATCAGATAAAGCTTCTGTTAAATGCTGAGCACGATCCTCGCTGATATTTAGCTTAAATAGGATGATGTCGAGTGCAGGGCACTGAATCTGGTGCGTAGTAAGTTTCAACTCCACCCAAAGGCAACTTGCTGTCTCTCCCAGCCCACACTCACCACTTCCTCACACCTATTCTTTGCTCTTTTATATATTGCATTCATATTCTTGACTTAACTGTAAACTCTTTGAGGGAAAAATACCATTTATAATACCATCTTGTGCTTCTGGATCACATAGCTGAGTGTTGGGCCACAGTGTGTCATTAGGAAGTACTTGAGCATGATTCTACTATAAGAAAAATGCTAAAAATTTTTAGTAAAAAATGTTATACCCTGAAATTCACCAGCACTTGGAGAAGGACAAGTGCTCTACAGGGCCAAAACAATAAATCTCTGGTAAAAATTTTAAAACTCTTTCCTCCTGCTGAAAACCAAGCCCAATTGTCATTAAAGACCACAGCAGTTACTGAAAGGTGCCTGATGGCACTTCTGACTTAACCAACCAGCCCCTTGCTTTCCCAAGATTAGCAATGGCAAGAGGACAGTTAATACTTGTTAATAATAGTGCAATACATTTGGAAGATTTTTTAAAAAAGGAATTTGGAGGAAGTGATGAAACTGTTCTGTATCTTGATCATAGCGGTGAATACACAACTGTATACATTTGTTAAAATTCACAGGGTTTTACTAAAAAGGGTGGGTTATACTGTGTATAAGTATACCTCAATAAACTTGGCCTCAACCCCCCAAACAAAAGAATATGAAATAAAAAAGGTTTAGTCTGTAGCTAAACAGTAGTTTAAGTAGCTTAAACTTTAGTTATAAGTACTTATAGTTATAAGTACTTGTAGTTATTAGTACTTGTATTTATAAATAGCTTATAAATTAGGAGAAAAATAAACAAGGATATTTACAGCAGTTTTCTTTCAAATTAGAAATCACAAATGGCAAATTATGAAATTTTTAATTATGAAATTAACATAGTAGGACATGAACATCATTTATAACACAAAGAACAGAAAATGTTAGAATTTAATAAATACATTAAGAGTAATTATTGTTCCATAAAACGTAATCCAGTTATAAATGTGTAGGTAGACAGAGATAGGGTAAGAGTATGTGTATGGACAGGTGTGCTTTATACGGACAGTGACCAAATATCCCATTTTGCCCAGGACTGTCCCCATTTTAGCGTGTCTCGGACCCCTCTTCCTGGTCAAACCAGGACAGTTAGTCACTGTAGTTCTTTCTAAGAACTGTGATTTTTTTCATGTGAAAATCACTGATCTAGAAATTATCACAGTCCTGTTTTTGCATTAGGGCAGGTAAGCACATGAAATGCTTGTGTTTCTTCTGCAGGGTTCCATATTTCTCCAGCCCATGCTCATCAATTGTGCTTTATTCACTTAAATGCTCATCCTCTTCACTTTTCAACTTGTGGATGGGACCGCATCATAATCATTCTTGAATTCCTTTCATTTAGCACAAAGTAAGTATTAGCTTATGCTTGTTCTGGGTACAGAGAGTTGCCAATATAATTACAGTGTAAATACCTCATGGGCTTTTAGTATATATCTGTTACTATTGAATTATGAGGTCACATACTACCAGTTACATAATGTGGAATAAAGCTGGGAAGGGAGGAAAAGATCAGATCATGCAGTGCCTTAGGATTCAAGTAAGGTGTCTTAGTTTGCCAAAGGGTTGCCAATACAAAGTACCAGGAATGGGTTAGCTTTTGTAAAGGGAATTTATTTGGGGTAAAAACTTACAGTTCCTAGGCTATGAAATGTCCATATCAAGGCACCATCAGAGATGCTTTCTCACCAAAGTCAGCTGCCACATAGTGAAGCAAGATGGCAGTGATATCAGCCTAGGTCTCTGCCTTCCCCTCCAGGCTCACTGTCTCTTGGAGCCCAGCTCCCAGAGCTCATCTGTGAGCAACCAGGGATATAGCTTGTCTCTTCCTAGCCTCCTCTCTCAGTCTCGGCTGTTCTGCCTTCTTCCTGAGTTTAGCTGAGAGCTATCAGGCATAGGGCAGGGCTTGTCTCCTGAGCCTTGAGCTGCTCCATGGGCCCGGTCCCTCCAGGACCTCTTTCCATGCCTCTGTGCTTTGCTGGCTTCAGGCTCCAGGATGTCTCTCAGTCCTCTGGGATTTACTGGAGGTTGGAGATGGGTTTTCCTGCAGTCCTCTCCCTCACATGACAGGATCAATATGGTGGCTTCCGTTTACTTGTGTTTCCATTTATATAAGACCCAGCAAGAAGGTGGAGACTCAACCTGAGTCATGTCTCACTGATGTAGTCCAATCAAAAGCTATCTAATCAAGTGATCTAAAGTGAATCTAATGCAAGCAAAGGGTATCACACCCCCCAAAATAGATTAGTTTAAGAACATAATTTTTTTCTCTTTGGGATTCATAAAAGAACTTCAAACTGTCACATAAGGGTTTCAGCTTTTATCCTAAATATAATGGGAAACAACTCAAAGTTTTCAAGCAGGAAAGTGATCAGATTCAGATTTGCCGAATTTCTCCATTTTCTTCATTTCGCTTTTCAGCCACATTCTCTGAAAAGAAGGATCTTCCAGGTCTATGTGAATATTGGGTGATGGCTGCTAAAGAACAGAGTCAGCCCCAGTGCTTTGTAGTTGGGAATAAGTACTCTCTGTATTGCAGCTTCCTCATCTATGTGATGGGGCATTACAATAATATCTACCTCATAGAATTGTTAAGCAGATTAAATGAGGTAATATTTCTAAAGCACTTAGTGACTGGAACACAGTAATAGTTATCTAATTGTTTCATAAATAATAGACATTTTGTTGTGAAGAATGGGAATTGAGTAATAAAAAACTTTCCAAGTTGGATCCAGGTGTAGCAATGTGAAGAAAAAATTGCTGAATCAATCAGGATCAGACATAGGAATCAAGAATTATTCCAAGTTGATTATCATGGTCATCATGTCCTTTTGAGTGATGGAGGTGTCTGTATGTTTTCTAAGGCTAACAAATTACCAGAATTTACTGGCTTGCACAAGTCATATTTATTATGTCATAGTTTCCATGGGTTAGGAACCCAAGCTCGGCACATAGGTTCTCTGCTCAAGTCTAAAAAGGCTGAGATCAAAGTGTCAGCTCGGGCTGTGATCCTCTCAGGGCTCTGGGTCATCACTTAACACACTAGTGATTGGTAGAATTCAGTGCCTTACAGTTTTTGCACTAAGGGCCTTGCTCCTAGAGACCACCCACTGTTCCCTGCCACGTAGTCATCTCCACAGCATGACCGCTTCCTTCTTCAAAGCCAGCAGGAGAATGTCACTCGTGTTTCAGATCCCTTCCTTTAAGAATGGCCCTATGCCTTTTAAGGACTAGCCTGATTAACTTAGGCCCACTCAGGATAATCTCCCTTTAACTCTGAATCAATTGATTTGGGACCTTAATGACATTTGCAAATTCCCTTCACCTTTATCAAACAATGTAACTTAATCCCAGGAGTGAAATCCTTCCTATTCATAGCCACATGCCCACTCAAGGGGATGAGATGATTCAGGGCAGATATATCAGGTTGGGAATCGTTGGGACCATGTTAGAATTCTGCCTCCCTCAGAGTGCTTTTCAGCCTTTTCAGAGTTTAACTGCAGATTGCATAGAGTCCATTCTGGTTGTGGTATGGAGGATTTACTGGAGGTTGGAGATGGGTCAACTAAGTTGAAGGAGAAATAAATAATAAAGGCAGAAACCATAGTAGGAAGGATAATGCTGTAGTGAGAGAGGATAGTGGTTGACAAAGGTGGTGGTAGTAGAGCTGAAGAGAAGTAAACCGTTTCTGGATATATTTTGGAGAAAGAATAAACAGACTTCAGTGATGGGTAGGATGAAGAAAGGTAGAGTAAAGTAGAAAAAGAAGATATAATATTATCTATTACTAAATAACAACAATGCCCAAACTTTAGCAGTTTAATACAACAAACATTTACTATCTCACAGTTTCAATGGGTCAGGAATTTGGGAGGAGCTTGCCTGGGCTGCGGTGAAGACGTCAGCTGAGGCTTCAGCCATCTGAAGGTGCCATTGGGGCCAGAGCATCTGCTTCCAGGATGGCTCACTCACAGGACTCATAGCAGGAGGCCTGATATTTCTCAACACATGGGCCTCTGCATAGGGTTGCTTAAGTTTCCTTTCAACATGGCAGCTGGCTTTTCCCAGAGCAAGTGACACAAAAGAGAGGGCAAGTTAGAAGCCACAGTGACTCTTAAGAACCAATCTTAGAAGCCACACATTGCAACTTTTAACTTATTCTACCTATTAGAGGCGAGTCATGAAGTCCAGCCCACACTGCAAGGGATGGGAATTAGGTTCACCTTGTGAAGAAAGGAGCATCAAAGAATTGCGGACGTATTTTAAAACTTCCACAGTTAACCTTCAAGATCTAAGCTTGCTCAGTGATATTACTTACATTTACAGTTTAATGTATGAAAATTTGCTTTGTACATGCAGTTAAGAATATACAACTTTGTGTGTGATGATTTTTGTAAAAATAAGAGAACACCAATAAGTGTCTGTAGCAGTTTGATATTATTTATGAATTCCAAAAAGAGATATGGATTGTGTTTGTAAACTGGTCTGTTCCTCTGGGTTTGATATCCTTTGACTGTGTTAGATCAAAGATGTGTTTGATTAAATTATGTTAAGATTAGGGCTTTAATTCGACCTTGTCAGTAGGGTGTAACTCAGGTTAAGTCCCCGCCCCCTTGGTGGGCTGATATAAACGGGTACCCACTCAAGAAGACACACAGAAGAAAAAGAAGAGGAGAGAATTTGGTCATTTTGGTCCTGCCACGTGACAGAAAGGGAAGGCTCAAACTGCTAAAGCCCTGGGAAGAGAGACAAGCCTTACGTCAGCCTACAGCTGAGATCAGAAGAAGCTGAGCCCATGGAACCTTAAAATGAAGAAAGGAGAGACCAGGCAGAGGTTGCCTGCCATCTTGCTTCAACACATGGCAACAGACTTTGGTGAGGAAGGAACCCTGAGTTGGATTCTTTAGGGCCTTGTGGCTGTAAGCTTCTACCCCAAATAAATACCCTTTATAAAAGCCAACATATTGCAGGTACTTTGCATCAGCACTCTTTTGGCTGACTAATATAGTGTCAATTTGAGTTTAGAAAAGGGCTAGATGGATATGAGCTAAAGTGGCCAAGGGAGATTTAAATTTGAGCTGAGCCTTGAGAAATGAGTAGATTTTGATAGGAAGGTAAGAGTGCAATCCAGGTAGGGTACATAGTACAAGCAAGAGCACAAAAGTTAGGAAAGAAAGATCTGATGGAAGCCAACATTTTATTTGAGCATAATCAGTAAATGTTGTTTGGAGTCACTTCATGAAGGACTGTCATCACTATCAAAACTTTTGTGTGCTGCCTCAGCCTCCAGCTCACATCAGCCAGGCCAGTTGCCTCAACACTGACCTTTGGCCTAATTAATGATCAGCTTTTCAGCCCTGGGGATAAATTCTCCTACAGCTCAAACCCACACACCTTACCCAAAACCCACAGCTGGTCTGAAATGATAAGCTAATCATTCCACTGCCCTTGGACCGCCAGTCCCTTTGCCTTTTCACATGTGTTTGCTTTAAACTAACCGATCCTTGTGTCCAATGGGAGATCTATTAACCTCCTCCCAGGACCACAGTAAAGGCACAGTTCTCCCTCTCGCTCTGCTTGTGTGCTCCCTACCACCAGAGTCAATCATGCTTCCCGTTGACCCCTCGTGGCACCTCTTTCTCTCTGGGACCTGTGTGTAATAATAGACTATCTTTTTTCAAGCATTGCTGTTTCAGTTTCTCATTGTATTTCATATTACCTCCACCCAGACCCAAATTTAAAATCCAACTTACCTAATTCAAAACAAGGACCTTAAGATTTTCCAAGTTAAAGAGTTTGCATTTGATTCAGCAGTTGAGGATTTATGGAGAGAGTTGTTGACAGCAATCTGATTTTGGCACAAACTTGGCAGTCAAGCAGAGTTTCTGCTGTTGACATGTGTTCCAGATGCAAGGCTTGCTCCTCAAACTTTGTGATACCCAGGAACCTAAGTATTTTGTGCACTGAAGGGACTGATTGTGAATCAAATTATTCATCATATTTGGAAGGATTTATTGAGGAATCCTGAAGGAAAAATCTCCTGTCACCAAAGCCAGATTTAAACCGCTCAAGTGCACATAAGTCAAGCAGAAATTATGGTAATTGGACTTAAACCTGCTTCCCACTCTGCATACTGTAAATAAAAGAAGACAGTTTAAACAATAGAGCAAGATGTAAATACAAGAGTGAGATCAAAGCAAATCTGGAATTTAATACTACACAGAGAAAACAAAATCCAAGTTTTATGACCAGCACTTTGTAATGCATTTTACAACACTAAAAACTGGCAGCCTAAAATATGATTTGCTCCACATATCTATATAGAGTTTGCAAAACAATTTAGAATTCATCCGTTTTTGGTGTTTCACAATTACCTCGTATTTAATGAAGTCATTTACTAATTCTTTACTGAAATATGCACAATGACTTACATATTTGCATACAAATGAACTACCCACATTCTTAAACTTTTCTTTGTCCCTTAAATCACCCATAGTCATGATTTTTACATATTATTTCCTTTAGTATTGATGCAATTCTTTTTGCTAACTGATGAACTAAATGAAATAAATTGAAATTTTTAGGCATAGAGTTAGACTGGTAGTATAAGATTGCTTCTGGAACTGCTAGACTTTATAAATTCACTCTAATAAAAAATAATTTCAGAGTAGGTCTTCAATTTGATAGGGTTAAGTACAAAGACGTTTCGACTAAGGAAGCAAGAATGGTGGGAAGGTTCAAAGAGCTATTGAGGCTAACAGGCATGTGCAAAATAGGGAAACAGGTCAGGAATGCAAACGGGGCAACGGCAGAAGAGTTAATGCAAACATTACTAATTTATCATTTTTAATCAAGACAGCATGGCTGTGCAGAATTAGTATTTGCCAAGTCATTTCACAGGTAAGATTTGGCCAGCTCTCCCCAAATCTGAATTTCTCTTTAAGACTCTAAGTCCATGCTTATAGACCATGCACTCTCAATGTAAACAATAATTGCTTCTTGCAGGTTAAATCTCTTACTCTTTTTATGTATAAAGCACAGATTTACTTACAGCACCTAAGCAGATATACCGCACATCTGTGGTATTAAAATTTCATGGAGGGGGCAATTAGGTTAAAAAAAAAAAAGTCTAAAGGGTTTCTTGTATGTGGAAGGAGGCTAATAATGAAATAAAAATAGTTGCGTAACACTCTTCTGTATCATAATCTCTTAAGTCTTGTCTAGGAATGCAGTACAATTTAAGATCCTTGAGCACAAGGTTTTTTTGTCTTTTTAGTTTTTCTTTCCTTCCTATATCCTCAGTGCCTAGAACCATGATTGGCACATGGTAGACATTTACCAATATTTATTAAAAAATGAATCTTCTCATTTTGTAGCAAAGACACCAAGGGCAATGGTGATAGCACCCTGACCTCCATTGCCCTTTTGCTCAAAGGAGAACACCTAACATTTGTTCAAGTCCCTCTTTGGTCCAGCCTCTAGCTACATCTTCAATGCCATCGAGCACCAATACCTCTTAAGTAGTTTCAGTGCCCCAATGTGGCTTGTCCTTCCTCCTGACACAAGGGCCTCTGTAAATAACAGTCTTTCTGCTGTAAATCTTCCCTTCCTGTAGCCTCGTTAACTCCAGCTCATTGGGCTCAAAGGCTCTCATAACTTCCTATATTTCTTTTTCATAGCATTTAACACAGGTGTGATATTGCAGGTACATATGTGACATATAATAATGCCTGCTTTCCCACTGTATTGTACGCTCCATCATGTCTGTCTGGGCTTATTATTTTATCCTCAGCATATAGCACTCTGCTTAGTATTGTGCTTAATAAAAATTTCCAAATAACTAAATCATTATTAATTCTGCAAATCCCAGAATTCAATAGATGCAAGTGTCCTAGGTGTGTGATCAGGATAAAACAAGAGCCATACCTACTTCAGTTGACATAAGAAGCAGTTCTTGTCTACCAAATACTCGCTGATGAGCCACTTGGAAATCAGAATGAATTAATCAGTGGGTAGTAATTGAGAAATTACTGTGCCCAGCACTGAACTGCAATGAATATTTAATGAGCATTTAGTGTCTGTACATACTGGGACCCGACCATTGGCATTTGTAATACTGTGGAGTTCAGTTCAAGAGAGACCATCTGAGTTCTGAACCTCCTAATATGGGGTTTCCATTATCTAGAAAAGTCAGATGGGAAGAGTTAGAGCGAAAATCACTTTTTGTTGAGCACTTTGTGATTGAAACGTGATAGGCATTTCACAAACATTCTCATTTAATCCTCATTAATTCTGTGAAGTAGGTATTTGAAGAAGAATAACCTTTAACTCCAAGTGTACAGTGACTTAGTCATGCTCTCAGAGCTAGTAAGAGTCTTTTTAGCTAGTATCCAGAGCTAAAAAACAAACCATGAATGCATTATTACTCTCATAAATATCAACATGAGTGACTTAGGCAACAAAAATTCTAGAGCAAGAGTCAGCAAATCTTTTCTATAAAGGGTCAAATAGTAAATATTTTAGTATTTGCAAACCATATGGCTTCTGTTTCAACTACTCCATCTCAATCATAAAGAGTTTGTAAACCAATGAGCATGGCTATGTTCCAATAAAATGTTATTTATGGACAAAATTGGAATTTCATATAATTTTTGCATGTCACAAAATATTATTGTTCTTCTCATTTTTTTTTTCCAATTTAAAAATGTAAAATCTATTCTTAGCTCATGGGCTATACAAAAACAGGCAGCAGGCTGGTTTTGACCCACAGGCCGTAGTTTGCAGACGCTCTCCTGTGGAGCCATGGTATAGTAGTAGCAGTATTAGTAACTATAGTTAACACTTATTGGTCCTATATTATGTGCCATATAGTATTCTAAGCATTTTATATAAAATGGTTCATTTAATAATCACAAATCTCTTGTCATATAGGTGGTAGTAATATTCTACTACTTGCTCATAGTCACACAGCTATGAAAGATAGAAAAATCAGGATACCAAACCAGGTCTTATATATTCCAAATTCTAAACTTGTATTTATGAATTAAAACTTCTTTATATGAATCAGAAATATAACTGGATGTGAAGTTATGTAGCATCCACTATCCGTAATAAGAATTCAGTAACGGGTAAGTCCGTGGGAGCAGGAGCAGAACGTAGAATGGCTGAGTCTTAAATTTGTCCTTAGAGGGATTAAGGGGGTTCTTTATCTAAGTATTAAGTGGGAGGAAGAGGATGGGGTGGGAAGAGCATAAACAAAGTCAGAAAGAAATACAGTTTAGCTTTCATTAAAAGTTTATTTTTTGTTTTATCTCACACTTACATAATACCACAGTGTATATTTACTATTTAAACACGCTTAGAATATGCCAATGTTGATTTCTTATATTTGCAAATGTTCCATAGTAATGTTACATGTTAACATGGAGGGGGAAACTGGGGAAGGGGTAGAATATGGAAATTCTCTGCATTGTTTGTGAAATCTTTCTCTAAATCTAAAATTATTCCAAAATAAAAAATTTCTTACAAAGGAGCCTTTGAGATCCAGTTATTTTTCAAATGTAAGACTGAAAATCCTACCAGTTCAAACTCTCTCCCAACTCAAACAATTTATTCAGTTCACTCTATATATGTCCTGGGGTTAATCTGAGGATCTGTTTCCCACAGGCAGCCTCTTCATTTCCAGAGGTGGAAACCTCAGAGTGGTTTATAGATGATATCCAGGATGTACTACTCCATCGGCTCCTGCTGTCACTCAGAAACTTTTTGACATCAGATCCAGGACATGGTGGCTTTTTGATGTTGGATCGATGATATAAACAACAATTTTGAGTGACAGCTTAATCAAGTTAAAACTCCAACAACTGTACTTCAAAGGAACAGAAACATTTGCTGGAGATCTACTGTGAATCAAAGGATGAGCCTGAAAGAACTTAATATTATAAAAAGAGGCTTCCCAGAGGCCTGCTCTCTAAAGGGTTTCTTTTCCATTAGAGGAGATTGATGACAAGGCAGCAAAAGGGAAGCCTTTTTCTTAGAGCCAGGTGACTACTCTGCATTCTGGGCCAGTAAGATATTTCAATACAGCTTTGAAATGATCTCCTTCCACCATATCCATCATGGTTTCTTTGGAACCATAAATAGATACATTAAATCGTTATTATTTAACCATACTGGAATATTCTTAACTGCTCTACAGCATTGCAATGCTCATTGTAGAGAAAATCCATTGTCTGGAGACTATTTAATGCAAATACGTAAACAAAGTAATAAATAAAACAGGTTTTATTGGTTCTCATATGCACATGTTTTTCACATGTTAATTTCTCTGAAATCAGGCTGCTGATTAAAATCAAAAGTATCTTAAAATTGCTGTCTACCTGAATTGAAATTGGGTTCTTTCAGAGGGGATTTACATTGGCCTCTGTAAGTCACTTGGGGGCACTTCCCACCTGAGATCACTTTAAATTAAATTTTTGCTTGAGGATTTTGAGACTGCACAGTTAGTATAAATTCAGGCTTCAAACCTGCATATGTATGGGGGGGGTAGTTTTTCTTTCCCCTCCCTCTACTTGGTGCCAAGTTTGAGACATGCTGCTTCCTTGGGGTCCCTTTCTGCATGGTGGGTTTATTTCCTGCTTACCCTTTCCAGAAGGCAGAGTCCTTTGGTATCATGGACTTCAGGCAGCACGCTCCTACAAACCTCCCATCTTGGGCACTTTTGGTTTACTTTCTGGAGTATGTTAATGGTGCATCTTACAATAAATGTCTTCTATTCACTGAAATATGAAAACCTCTCAAGGACATGTTGAGTGCTTATTTTTACTAGCCTTTATGGCAAATTTTACATAAATTATACCATCGAATTCTCCCAATAGGACACTATGAATAGTAGTATTTACTTTGTAATTTGTCTGTCCTTGAGCATGACAGTGCGATATTATGTGAGCATGGCTGTTTCCTAAGCAACAACTTAGGCTTAGTTAGACGATTTCAGCAGGAACTCACACTCTGCAAGTAGTGAGCTAGTCAGGAAATCAGACAGTTCTCACTTCAGAGGCAACTACTCCAAACATTTCTGTTATTCATATCCCAATAAAACACAAAGGCTTTACTAATTAGCATAATCAATTTCTGAAATGGATTTTATCAATGAAATTGGAAGCTTGTTAAATAGCACAACAAATGTTAGACCTGGACTTTCAAAGACGCAATTAAAGATTTCAATATGTGCAAAAGAGCTAAAATATAGAGATTCTTCCCTCTCTTGCAGAACAGAATAAAATGATCTGGTGAGACCTGTTGTATCCCAGGGGCTGGCATCTGAAACTCAGTCCTTAAACAAATGTGTTTAGCCACTGGTTTGGAGAATTTCTAGCTGTCGGATGCCAATTATTGGAGAAGCAGAATCCTGCTTGTGGAATATTATTCTGTCTGTCTTGCATGAACATTTCATGCAACGTGTGGTTAGAACATCTGAAAGGAGACAGAGGTGGATTTTGAGCTTACAGAATAATTGTGTTTGCCTACTCGCAATGGCATACTTAGTACTTGTCTCTACGTGCGGCAGAATTTCCTTTAGAATTCCTTTGCAACCCTCTATTAGACCTCCACGTTTGCTTATGCAGTTTGTGGGTTGCCAGAAGGCTTCAGGCCAAGAGAGTATGAGGGAGCTCTGCCTCTGCCCTCCCAAGAGCCCTGTGTCCCCTACGGTCACAGAAGCCCCAAGAGAGCACTCTTTTCTAATTGGTCCATCCAGAAGGTGGCGCCTTTTCCTAACTTACACAAAGGTGCTACTTTAGGCTGGCTGAGTCCCTGGAGCTCAGTTACCTCAAATTTCTTGTTGGGTTACCTTTACCTAACAAAAAGAACCCAAAGCTTGTAGATGAGCAACAGTAAAGTACCCAATATTTGCTTATTTTACAGAAAAGGATAATAAGACTTAGAGAAAATAAGAGACACACCCAAGTTTACATGCCCTTGGGCTCCAAATCCTGCCAGCTCCCTCCAGAACCTATCTTTGGTTTCTTTGAGAAACCAACATCAAACTATCATGAGCACTTTCAAGAGGATAGCACGCTTTTGACATTGCTGAATTCTCCTGTAGCTGTTGCCTTATTGATACATGTATATTTCACTTTTTGTAATAGCTATATTCCTAAAGAGACATGTGTAAATCTAACTTCTTTTAATTGAATCTGATTTTGTTCACTGATTAACAATATAAATTTGGAAATGACATAATCATCTCATATGTCTTCATCAAAATATAGCATTAACCTATGTTATATTTCTGTGGTTCCTGTATCACCTCTTTATCAAAGAGCTCATGTTCTCAGGGGTGTCCTTCCAGGAGCCCTGTAAAAATTAATTCATAAAGCAAAGATACACAGAACACCCCAATATACCAAGTTTTCTGTTTTCACCATCAATTAGCTATTCCTAGGCTATCAACTAGTGACACTGTAGTCACTGTAGACACTGTTGACAATGTAGTGTGTATGTGCACATGTGCACACACATGCATCTTTCTGATCAAAGATGTGGTAGAAAGCCCTCGGCCATTCAATATACTATATCAGGTTCACATAAAAGAGTTATAACCACCTGCTGTGCCAAAAGGGTGCGCTTCCACAGGCGCACAGAGTCATTGACTGTAGAGACGTAACTTGATGGAATTACAACATCCTAGAATTAAAAAGGAACTTATAGATCATAAAGTTGAACCCCTCCCAAATCAGGATTCTCTTCCACAACACCCCTAACAAGATGTTTGATTTTCCTGGATGATGATGAAGAGAAGAGAGTAGAAATTTACATTTGATTTAAAATGTTGCCTGAACAAAATCAAGTGGCATGGCTTGGCTCTCGGTGACTTCTACGACGTACGTAACGGATCCTGAGCATCCAGGTGCTTGATAAGTGCTAAGTGCAAGGAATTTTTTCAACAGTCTCAGGCAATTTGATAATTTCACAATTAATTTCCACCAAATGCAGAAGAGCAGAGTGTTGTGAAACATGTAGATTCTGAAATCAGACTGCCTGTGATCCAGGCTCCATCATATATACGTATAAACTCTAACTGTACAAATAGCAGCTTAAGCCTGTTTCCTCATCTGTAAAATGGGAATAAAAATAGCATTAATTTCATAGACTCGTTGTGAGGATTAAACAGTGAAAAACAGGTAAAGCACTTAGATGAATGCCAAGAAGACAGTAGGGAGGTATTCTCCTCCTCCTCCTCCTATTATTATTATTATCAACATTTTTAAAGGAAAGTAGGTGGCACACATTTTGAGAACTAATGTCACTTCTGGCTCCATTTTACTATAATATTATATAGCTGTGAACAAAAAAAAAATACAATATATTAGCATTCACTACCAGAGAACACAGGGCAGATAATAGTCAATAGGTCCATCACTGCTTTGAGTTAACCTAAGAAAAAAGGTTACCTCTAGAATTTTTAAGAGACCTTGTGACCTTTCTTTCCCCAATACATATTTGCAACTTATAAGACACTATTTAAAATAATTAAAATAAAGATGACATGATGAATCTGGATTTTAGAAGCAGAGGCTATCTGAGTCAATGCCAGTCCTAAAAGAGCGCAGGAACTATCCAGGGCAGACTCAGAGCAGGGAAGACAGCTAAGCTTCAGACATTGCTACTTACTAGTTATTTCAAAAGAAAAAGTAGCAGTTCCTTAGGAAGCAAATAATTATACATCCTTTCTCCCCCCCACAGTACCATACAGAGAAATCTTATTAATTCACATTCCAGTAATTGGGAATTCATGATGGCTTCATTTAGCCTGGACTGAAATTTACCTTTGACTCTCTCTAGGAAGAAAAGGTTTGCTGAGTACGTTAGTATGAGTGACCAATATAGAGACATGTTAAACATATTGAAGGGAACCACCTATTTTTGAGGATTCAAGCTCATTAATTAGGTATTATTAACCATTCATTGTATGTAAATGGTTACTATTTATAACTAGTTATCAAATAGTTAGGTTCTAACAGGGTTTTGCTTAGAATACTTGTTTACAGTTAGTAACTGTAGATTTTTGAATGTAATAATTTTACTTAAAATATTTTATAAATTGGGAGCATATATGGCTCAAGTGACTGAGCACCTGCTTCCCAAATGGGAAGGTTCTGGGTTTGGTTCCTGGTGCCTCCTAAAAACAAAAAAAGAAACAACAAGCAAACAATAGAAAAAACCAACTCAGGGGAGCCAATGTGGCTCAGTGGTTGAACGCCGGCTTCCCACTACAAGGTCCTGGGTTCAATCTCTGGCCCCAGTACCTCAAAAAAATTAAGAAAAAGAAAAATAGTATTTAGGCTCTCTAACACAAATATACTCTAGCAAAGGTGATGTTTAAAGCTCACAGTTTTTATATGCTAAGAAGTTTCAGCAAATATTTATAACATGGGGCATTGAAGATACTCCATTTGTATTTAAAAATATGTGAATTCTCTAAAAGTCACCTTATTTTCATTATTTGTCTACATCAGTCTTCAAATTTTCTGGTTATAGCTGATTCTTCAATCTGCTTGTTCAAACCACATATTAATTAGCAAAGTACTGGTTAATTTTGAGCCAACAGATATTTACCAAGTTTCTACTGTTTCTTAGAAAACAATTTGACCATTACATCATTATTTATAATAGAAAAAAGTAGAAACATAACCAGCAATATTCCAACAGGAGAAAGGAATAAAATTATGGTAAATTAACTTTGTAGTATTTTATTGAACTGTTAAAATAATTATTCAGACTAAGCATTAACATGAAAAGATGTTTGATGTGAGAGAGAAGCTGAAGACAAAACATCTATGGTGTAATTAAAACCACACGAATTATTTTTACATATGGTCAAGGATTGAAAATGTGCATTTTTGGAATTTTGGGGTAACAGATTTATTGCAAATTTTCTTCCTTGTCTTGCTACATTAGAATCAGTCCACATTTTGTTTTTTAAGTGTATTGCATCATACTCAAGCTTATGGAATTCAAGATAATCTTTGGATATGCCCTACCCCTCAGAAGTTAGGATGAACAAATAGCTAATATTTTCCTAGTCCTCACTATGTGCAAGGCACTCTTCTAAATTTGTTATCCATATTAAGTTATTTAATCTTTTTAACAATCTTATAAAGAAGAAATTTTATCACGTGTTTGACAAATTAACTTGCCCAAGGCAACACAGCTACTAGGTGGCAGTCCTTGGATTCAAACTCAAGCCAACTGTCTCTACAGCCCATACATGTAAATACTGCAGCAGCTGCTGTCGTTCTTGACATATATTCATTTGTTGTATAGATAGACTTCTTTGGATTTTCTAGGACTTGTGCCTTCTCCAGACCACACACGTACATGGCAACTCCTGGAAGCCATCTTTACAAAACATGACTTTACGAAGCATGAATCATCTGGGTCAGGGAAGGTTGGGCTTCAGGAGGGCACCTGATCCAATCTAGCCATGCTGATTTTCTTTCCTGAGACTTTGCAATCGAGAGTGAGAGTGAAAGTGCTAAGACTCTCTCTGAGTTGCTGGATTTGTATGGGTACACTTGTGATCTTCTGCAAGTCATTTTTTTGTTTGTTTGTTGATTTCAAAGTACATAGGAGATATGGAAAACTGCTTTGTAGAGAATGTGAGATGAATGAAATTGATATACGGGTAGGAACACAAACAAAAGCATACGAGTAAACAAAATTAAAAAACAAACAAACAAACAGAACAAAACAATAACAATAAATAGGGAGACAACCCTGTCAACACTGAAGTTTCTGCTTCCAGCTCATTCTTGTCCAATGTAGATTTCTGCCCTTGGATTCATTGCATCAGAAACATTACCTTATACTTTATTGCACTTTTTTTCTTCTTCAGTTTTCTATTACTAACAGCCAAAATAATCCCCATTGTATTTATTATTGGTAAATAACAGCATAACATTCTAAATAATATAATTTTATGGGAATATAATAAAGTGCTATGCAAAATAGAGATTAAGAGTACATATAATGTGTAACAAGTAATATGCTTTTGTGAGTATATGTATAATGGGAGTAAAAGGAATTAGAGAAAGTAATGATCTCTATGGCCTTTGCAAATTCTAGATGAACTTATCAGGTTAACTTATCGTTTTATCCAAATCTCTGATAATTTTCATGATATGCTCCAAAGTATACTAAATCCCATATTTCTTATAGCAAGATAGACCAAGATTGCCAATTTAAAAAATTTGATGGAGGGCATATAAAATATTGTATGCCAAAGACTTGAAGATTCTGGTGTTTTATATATCTCTTATTTTAAAATTTTAGATAATATTTTTATTAACTGATATTCTGATTTCAAAGAAACAATTATAATACAAACGTTGTGACCACACAAGTACATTCTAGACTGTCACTAAGGGCTCTCTCCAGTGAACCTTATAAAGTACTCAAAAAGTAAACTCTTTATAGATAAATCACTGTTTCACTCCAAGATAGCAAGTATGAGACTTAAAAGGCAAAAGTTATTTAATGCAGAGTCAATCCAGCATCATCTTTGAAAGTGTAGAGCAAACAGATAAAATCCAGAGAGCTTGGGAAATAGTATTTTTATTTAGTAGAATCATAGGACCTTTACAAGTTGGAGGTTCTCTAATGACCCTCAATGTCCACCTGCTCAGATACAGACACAGATAGCCCTCCTGTTTCCCAAGGCTTTCTCCAATCCATGGGTGGCCAGCTCAAAGGTTAGAAAGTTCATTCTTGAGCTTTTATCTGTTTCTCACACACATCCTCATAGTCATACTAACTCAATCTTCTACTGTAAAGCAGAAGAACATTCTCTTCTACTCACTAGACGCGAATATTTGGAAAGTCTTCTAGCTAAACATTCCCATTTTCTGTACCACAATTTTGTGTAACTTTTTCTTACAGGTGCTTTCCAGAGAAGCAGTTAACAAGCACAGAGAAGAAAACATGAGCTCTAGAACCTGACTGACCCAGCTCTGTGACCTTGGCCCATTTTGCATGGTTCATGTGAGAATTAGATATAATGTATATAAAGTATTTAGCACATTAACTCATACACAGTAGAAGTTAAATAAATGCAAACAAGAATTATTTTTAATTAGCTCCCTTTCATTCCTCTTTTGGAGTTACTTTGCTTAGTCCATGTCCTGTACTTTGTATTTTCTGGGGCGGAAACAATTATATCATGTATTTTCTCATCTCAGTTGGCAAATCGAGAACTTTCAGTAAAGAATAATCATCCAGCTGAGTTCTTGGTTATGCCTTGATGGAAACTTTCCCAGAGGAAAGTTTTCTGTTTTTCGGCAGTGGGGAAAAGTTTAATACACACATATACATACATACACACACACACAATATTCTCTAAGGGTCTAATCTAACGATCGGTTCGAAGCTTCTGCCAGCTGCCAGCAAACATTTTAAACTCTCCCCAGGGATGCCCTTTGCTTGGGAAACACAAGGAGTAAAGAATGACAGGCTGTCTTTCCCTGCCAGTGGGCTAGGTGTAGCCAGAGCTCTAAAGAACAGGACTGTCCATTTGGCTCTCACTTTTAACCAACTTCTTCTTCCCCAGATGCCTCCTTTTCATAATGAACCAGCAAAATCTAGGGCTGTTGTCACAGAACAAACACTAGAGCATAATATTAGACGGTCCTGGCAACATTTGATACCATTCATCAGCACACTTGAAAGAACACTTGAAAGGACTCTATTTTATTAGCTACTCATTATATTACCCAAGAGAAAACAGGATAATTCCGTGGAGATGGAAGAAAGTCAGTTTTGACTTTGAGGAAGATAAGAAATTTGAGATAGTGCTAAGGAAGATATATGCACATTTGGTGGGTGAATGATGTGGCTGCATCTGTGCATGTGTTTATGTGAGCACGGGTGTGTGCATGTGTGCATATTGGGTGACTTGGATTGAGATCAACACAACTTGATGTGTGATGAGGGTGGAATGAGGGGATTCATGAAAGATGGGGATGAACAAAGATGCTTTCAGGAGTTGTCTCCTTTACCTAGTGCAGTTAGTCTCATACCCTAATTACTATACCCTCCTCCATTCCGCCTCTTTACAGAACATCCTACATTCATTTCCTCTGTAAATGTAGGGGGAAAAACTTCTATGAGCTGCATCTGTGATTTATTTGTAGAAAACATGACTTTTCACATTGAATGGGTTCTCTCTGACACAAGGAAATAATGAAAAAGATGCCACACAAGGCATTTGCCTTTGCTTCTATGTTAATACACTTGCCACCCAAACAATGCATCTATATCCTGCCTGTAGAGTAATCCTTCCAATAAACCCATTTTACATGCTTGAGGGCATCCCAAGGCCCTGTTGCCCTCAGGAAAGAAATATTTGATAGCAATTACTTTTTTATGAAAAGGGGGAAAGAACCACATTTAGGATTTAGATGCTCATATAAGTTGTTATACTTTAGAACATCCTTCTTGGCTTTTCAGAGTTTATTTTCCACTTGAGATTTTGGATATTAACTTTCTCATTGTCCATAGCTTGAGAAAGGTGCCAATGCATGCTGCCAAAAAATGGAAAGGTGAGTTTGGAATTTGAGAGGTGACAGCAGGTAGGAAACTACTAGAATTTTGATAGGTGTCATCTCAAAACCCTCATCAGAAGATAGAAGGAATGCTCCCCTGGAGGAGATACAGTAGTTTGACCCTTATTGCCCTGCTTTTAGATGGGAGCTCAGAGAAAAGAGCAAAGGTGGACAGGGTTATAATGGGCTGAGCTGGTTATGCTGTTAATACTCAAAAATCCATTCTGTCAAACTACCCAGAGGTCACAAAGGGGGAATGGTGGTTAAATACATAATGCTCCCTTTCAGAACAGGAAGTTCAGAATGTGATGTTATAGGTATGATTCTGGTGCCATAGATCTTTTGCAATAATGCATTTACTAGTGACCCTGTCTTTTGTGTGACATAGGTGAATGGTGTTTCTTTATCTCAAACTTCTGGGACAATGAAGTATCATGGGTGGGTGGAACTTCCAGTTATTTGAAGCTTCAAAACCTTGTTATTGATTATGCTTAAGGAGCAGATACTGTAGAGTGTAAATTCCAGTGATATATTAAAATATATCAGGTTTCAGCAAAAGATTACAGAACATACAAAGAAACAAGAAGTGATGACCCAAGCAAAAGAGAAAATTAAAGCATTAGAAACAATAATGAGGAGGACTAGCCCTTGGGCATACCAGACAAAGATATTTTTTAAATGGCCCTAAATATGCTTAAAGAGCTAAAGGAAAAAATGGACCAAGAACTAAAGGAAATTAGGAAAAAGATAGATGAATACAAAGAGAATATTAATAGAGTGATGACAATTATGAAAAGAGACCAAACAGAGCTGAAGAGCACAGTAACCGAAAATTTAAAATTCCCTAGAGGGGTTCAAAGGCAATTTTGAGCTGGTAAAAGAAAGTATCAGTGAACTTGAAGGCAAGGCAACTGAAATCATCCAGACTGAGGAACACAAGGAAGACAGAATGAAGACAAGTGAGAAGAGCCTGAGGAAACTGTGGGATACCATCAAGTGTACCAATATACATATTGTGGAAGTCCCAGAGGAGAAGAAAGAGAAAAAGGCGCAGAGAGAATTTTCAAAGAAATAGTGGCTGAAAATTTCCTAAATTTAACAAAAGACATGAATATATACATCCAAGTCACTCAACAAATTCCAAACAGGATAAATCCAAATAGACCCACATCATACCATATTATAATCAAACTGTTGAATGCCAAAGATAGAAAATTCTGAAAGCTGAGAGATGCAACATGTCACATAAAATAAGTACCCATTTCTCATCAGAAATCATGGAGGCAAGAAAGCAGTGGGATGACACATTTAAAATGTTGAAAGAAAAAAAAAATTGCTGGCTGAAACTTCTAAATCTGACAAAGCTGTCTTTCAAAAATGAGGGAGAGATTAAAACAGTCCGGATAAACAAAAGCTGAGGGAATTTGTCACCACTAGACTGGTCCTACAAAATATGCTAAAGAGACGTTTGCAGGTTGAAAGGAAAGGAGACTAGACAATAGATTGAAACTGCATAAAGAAATAAGGATCTCTGTTAAGAGTAATGATGTGGGTAAATATAAATACCAATATTTTTGTATTTTCAGTTTGTAACTCCACTTTTTACTTCCTACAGAATCCAAAAAGTAAATGCATAAAATGTAATGATAAATCAGTGGTTTTGGCCTCATAATGTATAAAAATTGAATTTATGACAAGAACTTTATAAAGGTGGGAAGATGGAAGGTTATTGGAAAAGAGTTTGTGTATACCATTGAAGTGAAGTGGATATCTAAGAAAATGAGAGTATATAGATTTAGAATGTTAAGTTTAATTCCCATGGAAACTACAAAGAAAATATTGCAGAAAGTGCAAGCTCATAGAGACAGAAATTAGAAAACAATTTGGCAGGGATGGGGTGGGGGCAGGTGCAATGAAGAGTTAATGCATAACAGGTGAAGGGTTACTGGTTGAGGTGGGAAAGTTAGTAATGAAAGGTGGTGGAGGTACCATGACAGCATAAATATCTTTATGCTGAATGTTGTGCTTGGGAGTGGTTAAATGAGAAAGTTTATGTTGTATATATGTTCCCACAATTAAAAGAAAAGAAAAGAAAAGGCAACTAAAGCGACAATGACAATTAAATGTCATATGTGATCCTGGATGGGTTGTAATAAAGGAGATAAAAAGGCATTTCGGCACATATGAAAAAATTGGAACATAGGCTGTAAGCTTTATAACGATGTGAAATATCTTGAACTTGATAACTGCTCTTAAGTGGATATCCTTGTACTTTGGAAATGTACATGGCAGTGCTATGTGTTCAAGGAGCATGATATATGCAACCTATACTCAAGTGTTTAGAAAATGTATTGATAGACAGATAGGCAGATAAATGGATAGATTGATGGATAAATAGAATGATATGGCAAATGTGGCAATATGCTAAAATTGGTGGATCTGGGGGGATAAAAGTATATTTGAATTCTCTGTGTGAGGTTTTATTAGTTTTGTAAATGTCCTATAAGTTTGAAAGTATTTCCAAATGAAAAGTTAAAACAAAAAATGAAACCTTGGAATTAAGATTTCTACAATTGCTCCCTGCATCCCTTTCTAAGTAAATGGAATACACTGACCCCAAAGTTCCTTCTCAAAGCCACCACCATGACTCATGATCATTCTTATGAATATGAAATAGCTTTTGAACTTCAATTTTTTTTCTTCTTTGGACATAATGAGGGATGGATGGTCTAAATAATTACTAAGATCCCATTTAGCTAGAAGGGTCTATGATTCTTACGTTCCTGCAATTTCACCTAAGTAAAAATTCCTTTTCCCATCCCTCAATACATCTACTCTATTCCCCTCCTTCTTCCCTCAGAAATGCAATGAGCAGCTTATTAAATATAATCTCCCCAAAGCCCAAAGGCAATATTGCCACTTTGGAAGGTTTTCTCCCCAGAAAGCTGTTTAATTTGATGGTTCTTATTTGTTTGTCAAAGTCCACTGTTTATTCAGATTAATTAAAACCAATTGTTCCAGCTGCAGCACCATAGAATTGTAATGTAATGAAAATATCTGCAATCCCAAATCCATCAACCTACATCTGATCCCATTCAAAAGTCTTTAACCTTATTCTGCAAGGCAATATAATTCAACCTGCCTCAGACCTATATCAGTATATGGGAAAATTGAATCCTTAAATGCGAGCCATTTATTGTCAAAATCTCATGTCCTAAAGCTGTTAGTGATGGCCCCCAAATTTGAGATTGCTAAATTGAAGACCCTAGGTGAGGCCTAAATTAAGCAACAGGAAGTGAAACCGAGGTGCTAAATCTTAAACGTATTTAAAATGTAATCTTCTAGAGAAGGTTATCTTTAAAAGTGTTTTGATGTGTTGATTATCAAAAGTCCTTATGTGTTATGGATTAGCAGATCCTATCATTTCCCAATAAATAATGATACTTAATAACCAATAAATACTTATTTGGTGAAATAAACAATTTATTTTAGTTTGTAAAATCTGCTGAGACCAAGTACCATTACCTGCAGTCAAGTTTTCCTTATCCAAAATAATCTCCATATAATTGAAAGCCCCTCAATTTAAAAGCTTAACTGATTCACATCTATAATATCACAAATTGGTTTCTGGCATACACAGACTTTTTGAAGAGAGAGTAAGGAAAAGAGGAAGTTATTTTCCCCGTATATATTAAATTGAAAATGCATCTTAAGTCTTGTCTCTAAAGCGGTTCATTGTTGCACAAATTAACTCATAATTCTCTATACAAAAACAATTGGCCCCAGCACTTCTTGATGTTCACAAAATTCCACCTTTGAATTTAAGAGAAATGTGAAATATTTTGCTAATTAAAGTACAAACATCCATCAGCCCTCTCTGTTGTGGTTGCTATGGGCAACGGCCAGTCCTTTCTTTAACTGAATCTACAGTGTTATTTGAAAGAGGTATCTTAGTCAAACCCAGGCTTAGCTTTGGGTTTTTGTTTTATTGTTTTTTTTTTTTAACTTGCCTAATTAGCTACACTAGCTTAGTATTTGCTTCCAGACTCCTGCTTAGGTCTCCAGAATAAATGGATTAATGACTCTTCTATGTAAACTTGTTCAGAGACTAAAATAACTATGCCTGGGCCACTACTCAGGCAATAATACTTAAAGCAAGCCCCCTTCTGTGGTGCAGAGATGCCAGGAAACAAAGAGGACCACAAAGTCAATCAGTAACTTAATTCCTTGCCTTCAAGCCTGTTCATTCTTCCAAATGCCATTTCTCTAAGTGCTATCTTGTCTGTGCTCTTTCTTCCCTTCCACAATCTTTATTTCTGGTCTTCCCTATTTAGGGTTGGGTATGGTTGCATTTATGGAATCCTTGAGGAAATGAATTTGCAAAAACACTGGCTTACTGTCTTTCTCTTTTAAGGAACACCCCAGTAAACCATCCATACCCTTCAATAAAGGTAGAGTCATTCAGGGGCTTTACCGTCCCACCAAAAGTTCTTCCCAGGGGAGTGGATGCAGTTCAAGCAGTTGAACGCCAGCCTCCCACATGGGAGGTCCCAGGTTAGGTTCCCAGTGCCTCCTAAAAAAAAAAGAAAATCAACAACAAAAAACACCAAGCAACAAGCAAAACAAATGAAAAAACCAGCTCAGGGGAGCTGATGTGGCTCAGTGGTTGAGCCAGTTTCCCATATAGGAGGTCTTGGGTTCAATCCCTGGCCCAGGGACCTCAAAAAAAAAAAAAAAGAATTCTTTCCTGAGGAAAGCTAGTTTGAAAATGAAAAGCACAGAACCAACCGATCCTGCTCAAATAAGCAAACAGTCTATTGTTTCAGAGGAGTTAATTGCAGAAGGAAAATGGGTCAAGCTTGAAAAAACAACTTACATGAATCCTACCGGTAAAACTAGAACTTGGGAAACTGTGAAATGTACAGCCAGAAAAAGACAGTCTGCCAATGGTGTGGCGTCATCCCAGTGCTGCAGAGAACTCTCCGTTAGGAATGCATTGTTCTGGTGAAACAGTTCTGGCCTCCAGTGGGAGGCTACTGCCTGGAATTCCCTGCAGGTCTCATCGATGATAATGAAAGCCCAGAAGCAGCTGCTCTTCGGGAGCTTGAGGAAGAGGCTGGCTATAAGGGTGATGTTGCTGAATGCTGTCCTGCCGTGTGCTCAGATCCTGGTCTGTCCAGCTGTACTACCCACGTCGTGACCATAACCATTAACGGGGACGATGCAGAGAACGTCAGGCCTAAGCTGAAGCCAGGGGATGGAGAATTTGTGGAAGTAATTTTTTTTACCAAAGAATGACCTGCTGAAGAGACTTGAAGCTCTGGTAGCGGATGAGCATCTCACAGTGGACACCAGAGTCTACTCCTACGCGCTGGCGCTGAAACATGCAAACGCTAAGCCCTTTGAAGTGCCCTTCCTGAAATTTTAAGGCCAAAAAGACCTCCTGACCATGCTTTTGTAAACACCACCACCAGACCTTCTTCACTCAGACTTTGTATGTAGCCTAGATTGTCAACTTTAAATAAGCTTTTTCAAAAAATAAAAGCAACATTTTAGAATGCGGAAAAAAAAAAAAGGCATCTTTTGTTTCTTTCAGTAATGAGAAATAAACAGGTTGTGCCTGCCAATCTGCTTTCTCCAAATAGGGGCAGGCCACCCTGCCCTACATATATAAATTCTCATTTTGTGTTGGGAGTTTATTTATGGGGAATGTTGCTACAAGGGAAAGGATGACATACCACAGGCCCCTTGCAAAACAGTGCTTTAAAATAGAAAAGTGAAACAAAGCATTTTAAAAGAGGCCCCCTTTTAACTCAGGCTCCTATTTATAATCTATCAGGGTCATCCCACCTCACACAGCAGGGGAGACTAGTTGCAAGCTTTTGACCAGTTCAAGAGGCAACTATTTCATACAAGGCAGCTTCTGGGCTTCTGGCAAGGAAACCATTAAAGCACATCAACCCTGACAGTTGCACAAACGCCCCGAGGGCTGTGCTGCAGAAACTGAACTTCAATACCTCTGCCTGCTTTCCAGGGGCCTCCTGCGTGTCTGTTTGTTTAAATGAGATGAGACTGGAGTTTCAGATAATGATGTTGGGGGGCAGCTGGCGAGGGATCCAGTGGTGGGGTTGAGCAGCAGTGAAAAACCCAAAAGTGATTTGATGATGCTCTTAAAGTGCTAATCTGAGAAAATGCATGCATCTCAATCTGAAATGACCAGGCAGTGGGTAGCACCAACTCAATACTATTAGGAATTAACTATCGTGTTTGCAGAATATCACTCTACCTGCAATAGTCTTACTGCGTCTGGCTTTTTGAGAACTAAAGCTGTGTGTGATCCCCCTGAGTATCTGGGTGGAAAAAATAATGCTCAGATGATAAAGGAGGAAACCCATTAACATTAATCACAGATGTTGGGCTGTCCCAATTCTTATTCTTCCACCCCCAAACCGTATCTTCTCCTGAACTATGTATGATCTGTTCCGTCTTTGTGAGATTTCCTAAAAAGTGGAAAGAGAACAGCAGTGCCTAAATACTTTCTGGTGATAGAGTGCAAACTTTGCTAACAAGGGAAGTACTCTCTTCACTGACACAAACTGGGGAAGTGAGGGGTGCTCGGGCTTCATCTAGCAATGGTTGATGAAACTCCCAGGAGACAATGGGTACAGTGGGCTTTCAGGTTCCCGTGGAGAACATTCAAAAGTGCTGTCTAACCTACCCAGCCAGCTAATGGGCTTCAACAGGATCAAGTGGAGACTCCAAACACATTTAACAGCAACAATAACAACAACCGATATTATCATCTATTCATCATTTTGCTTGTGCACAGTTATAATGATTGTGCCTTTCAAACCCCTATAAAATACTACTATTATTGGCTCTACTTCATAGATTAGGATTTGGTATCAAAAGGAAGTAGAATGCTTTGTCTACATGTTGACAGTCATGTAGAAGAGAACGGCATATGGTTTTAAATTCTGTCACAATTTAGATTTACCTGTGAATCCTGATTCTCTCACTTCTGAACTGTGTGATCTTAGCCTCTCTGATCCTTATTCATGTTGCATCAAATGGTAGGATTATGGTGGGGACTAAAGTAAGATAATACTTATTTTATATAGATGAGGTATAATGTGTAGCAGCAGGCTTGACACAGGAAACACTGAGTTCCAGCTGAAAAGTGATCAGGTGCTACTATTCCCAATTTAGAGAAAAATTAACTGAAGTTCATTCAGTGAATTCATCCAAGGCCACACAGCTAGTAGATGGCAGAAGTGAGCTGGAGACAAGTCCCATAGTCTCTTTTACTTTCTAGAGTATCAAAATTTCACCCTGCTTCAGGAAACATCAGGTTATCTATTGTTAGTGGACCCCCTATTGTAGCAAAGCCAGATAAAAATAAATTCACCCTTCTAAATTTTTTCCAACTAATATTTGTTGAATGCTGAGCGTTTGGAATAATTTTCCATTGTTGGAAAAATGAAGGCGAGACACTAACTCCATAACAGTAAAGACCATAGCCTTAATTTCAAGGTGAGTACCTTTGGGAGGTCCTTAGGTTGGAGGATGGGAAGAAAGACCCCTTCAGAGGTTTCAGTTCAGGGTTAACAAGATTCTTAGCCCCAGACTCCCGTGTCTATTCCCATCCCTCTTGAGAGAGAGTCCATAGTGGGGCAGGTCATACTACAAAGAGAAAATCTTAATCTTGTCCTTCTAAAATAGTTGTGTGACAAAATGACTTATATTTACTCATAGATACGCATTTATTTTCATCACTCTAAGAACTGTAGTGGAGACATTCCTTTAGTCCTAGGGAAATAAAGTAGGACAGAGGATTGCTTACAAAAATTTATTTTCAAAATATTCCTAAGGAAAAAAGCATATATATAGTCTTTCCTCCATATTCCTTGCTACAATTTGACTGAATTGCATCTGGGTTGAGTAGGTTGTGGTTGTGAATATTTTATCAGATTTTTGACTAGACATCCATCTTACTGTAGAATGAAGCTAGATCTTAAATCACCTTAGACAGTTTTGTTTCCTAATTAGATAGTCAATACACTATCATTTGGGAGATCAAGGTTATATTTGGCTCCCATGATTCTGAGATGGCTGAGATCATTTTAAAATTGAGTCTGGGCCAATTAATTCTCTTGATAGTTTACTATCTCTTCAGCTATTCTAGACAATTGACTACTGATGGAGCACGCTGATATTAATTTTAAGTGAAGCTCTGGCAAGGTACAGATGAAACTGCAGCCTGACCCATGAATTCTGTTTGAAATGGTATTATATTGGTATATGTACACACCATAAATTCAACATAATCCAAACCTTCATTAAAACCCAACGTTTTCTACTCTCATCCTACTTCCTCAAGTTTTAGTTCTGTCAGAATGGCTAGTGGTCACTAAGTTCTTTGCTGTGCCTCAGTTCTAATTAAATTTGAGATTCTTCTTGTCTTGAAACCAACAGAGAATAGTTAACACTGATTATATGTTAGTTGGTACAAGACAGCTGGTTTCACAATGGTTTGCAATTAGAAATTCAATATCTTATCTTCTTCAGCCAGCAATTTGGCAGGAACAAGACATTCACTGTTCTTGAAATATTTGAGTCAATAAACATGCCTCACATAGTCTTTTCTATTTTCTGTAGAATGTGTCTTTTTTTAAAGAATTGAGAAGATGTAGAAATGGGGGATATTTGAGATCAAAATGTGTTAGGTCTCAAAATATTATTAAATAACTCAGCAAAGTAAATTTATCTTTTTATTAGCTAAAGATGGATGCATATTAAGTAATTTTGGGGGTAGAATGAGGCATCTTATACAAATATAATTAAAGAAGAAAATGACTAAATACAAAACCATACTTCTAGAAGCATGGTGCTTAGAAAAACAAAATGCTTTATATCTATTCCATTTGATATGCTCCCAAAATGACAATGATAGAAAATAATGCTATAAGTACACAAGCACAAAGAGAATGGGAGAGGAGGCAAAACCAGATAAGCGATGTCAACAGAATTTTGAAGGACGAGAAAAGAAGAAGTAACTCCTTTTGAAGAGTAGACCATGCCTACTGAGAAGAATAATTTAAAGAGCGAACTGGTTTCTTCCACAGAACTCTGGAAAGATTCAGTTATTGCAGATCCCCAAAATCATTGAAAATGGAAATCAGGAGAAACACTGAAAATATGTGGATCAGCTTAGAGTTCATTCCCCAGATCCTCATGCCTTTTCGTCAAATAATTATCCCCTTTCTAATCTCTCAGAAAATAGAATGTTCATTCTTTTCTGGAGAAACTGAACCCAGCAGAGTAGAGAATAAAGTACGTGTTTTTTTTTGGACTAGCTTTATGAGTGTGCAGACTCTGCAGTCACACAGAGCCCTAGACTCCCAAGGGCTGCACACTTGTTTCATGCCTTTCTGGAAATTCTTAAAAAGTTTTGGACAAGGGACCCCACATTTTCATTTTGTATTGGGCCCTGCAAATTATGTAGTGGATTCTGGTGTTTGTAGTGGTGGGGGTGGGGTGGGGTGGGGAGGTGACTTGTACTGAGAAACAAGAGAGAAAATATGGGCATTAAGGAAAGTTTGCATAATGAACCAAAAGTCATCCAACTTTCTTATCCTAGCCTGTATCCAGAATGAGACTGGCAAGATGTAGTATCCACCCATCTCACCCCACACACGAAGACTGGAGACATTTTCTTAGAAGAAAGAGAATAACCCTAAAGTACACAGATATTGACATTGGAAAGACTCCTAATAAAAGTCAGACTTGCTACCTAATCAATTTCCAGCTAAGGCCCCAAGTTATGAAGAACTTCCCCTGAATCTAGAGTTTTTATCAGCTATTTAGTGCCTTACTCTAAAATACTAATGGATAGACAAGGATCACCAGATAAATGAGGCAAACCTTCAACAGGTAAGACAGAAAGTGGAAGACAAAGAAAGAAAGAAACTTAAGAAAAATAGATTCACATAGGGAGGAGAATAAAATTCCAAAAGAAAAATCTATCTTTTTTTAGAGAATTAAGAGGAAAATGTCATAGCCATGAAATGAAAATAGAATATTATAAAAAGGAAAGGGGGATAAGGAAACAGAAAAGCAAAAATAGAGTTCTTAGAAATTAAAAATATAATAGCCAAAATTACAAACAAAGTCAATAGAGATTGGAAGGTAGAGTAAAGGAAAGCTCCTAGAGAAAACCAATAAAATGCAGTATAGGGAAATTTCAAAGAAATCAAAAAGAAAATTTCCCAGGAGTGAAGGATATAAATATTCATGATTGAAAGAGGCCATGGAGTAGGAAAAAAAAAAAAATCCACACTAATACACCTCACCTTGTTCCATTGCACACCAGAAGGGGAATGCAGTCTGCAGAGAATGAGAAGTAAGAACAGCGTCAGATATCCCAGCCACTGCCAGAAGACTGTGGAGACACCCCTTTACACTGTTGACAGAAAATGGTTTCCAAACTTGAATTCGTTACTCCCCCAACCATCACTTTCGGTTGAGGATATAATTGATGCATTTCTAGATATATAAGGACTAAAAAAAAAATGAACTTCCCAGCACCTTTTCTAAGGTAACTACTAGCTAGTGTACTTCATCAAATCCAAAGGGGAAAAATAGGGCATAGGGTACAGGAAACTCCTCCATCCAATGAGGAGTGAAGGGGATCCCAGGTCCCCTGCTGTGCAGCAGGACTACGGAGCAACCCTTTCAGATTTCAGCAAGAAGCTGGAGGGCTGAGAGACAGATGGCTCTAAGGAGAAAATAAATCAGAACTGATGCTATGTTTGAAACTATTTGAGCATTTGGACAAAAATATTGATAGGCATTTGACTGCACTCTCAGAACATATAGGGAAAACCAAACAAATCAAAAACTTGCCAGCAATCATGGAAAGTTAAGGGGGGAAAAGGCTATTATTAACTAAAGGAAAAGCAAAAAGAAATATGAAAAGGAAACTGTAATCACATTATATTCTTTGGCTTTGCAGTGCAACATACACATAGTTATAATGATGTGCAATCCAACATTTGGTTTAATTCCTCCCCAAAGTGATAAAATTATGTTGACAGGATTTCAGCAATGGTGATAGAAGGAAGGATTGCACAAAGCAGAGGGGGTGTGTGCATAAAGGAGCTAGAAATTCTAAACTGTCTTAACCCGAAGAAAACAAATAAGTATAAAACTGATGAAAACAAAAACTAGCATAGTAAAATATTATTTATAAAAATGGAGATTATAACAGAAGAAACAGTAAAAAGGGTTAATTTTTACTATAGATTGATAGATGGATAGAAAGAGGTACTTGGATAAAAATAAAAATGAACGCAAGGTAAATGATAGAAAAAGTTTTGGTTTTTAAAGGGAGTTCCTTTAAAGTTAAGAGAGAAATAGTTAACGCAGAATGTGATTTCATCAAGAGTTTTCAGTGTATGCTCTTTTTCTTTTTGCTATCATTTTTGTCTGTTGGGCAATGTTGAAGTGGTTTTAAAAGAACTGTGGCAATCCGTAGTCATGATAATGTTCAGATGGATGGCTACAGTATTCTGCTGCTCCCACAATTGACCCCCATCATCATGAAGAGAATGAAACACAGAAGGAAAGCTCTTCTCTGCATTTTTTGACTGTTTCATTGTCTTCTCGGTTAATGGCTGCTTTGTTCCTATAGAAGTAAAATGAAGGCTTCCAGAACGCTAAGAATATCCAAAGACTTTCTCAGAAAGGGTCAACTCTTGAAATAGGACTTGCCACGAAGTGAAAATTGAACACATTAAGTCTGCTAGATAAACTTCAAAAAGAAAGATATTTGTGTTTCTAAAAAGTCCTTAAAGTCCGTGTTTGCAGCTTTTCGTGTTATAGTAAAAGACTGGGTAAAACTATGATTAAAATACTGTGTATCCATACAGTGCTATACTCCATCTCCCTGAAAATTATTGAGAAGAAATAAGTATGCTGGTATGGAATGATCCCAAGATATATTGTGAAGCTAAAAAACAAACACAACCCAGCAAGTTGCAGAACATTGTGTACAGCATTCTCATACCTGCGTGAACCTATTCTGAAGGTGTAATTGTGGTTACTTTTGGACAGAGACTCTGAGACTAGAGTCCTGAAATAAGGATCAGATTTATTGCTCACTTATACCCCTATGTTATTTTCAAATTTTAAAATGTGCATAAATTATTTTT
>JAQZBX010005197.1:0-57294 GCA_029593785.1 Cabassous unicinctus
ACTTCAGCCATATTTTCTTTGGGTTAATGTATGCCATATATTGTTTTGTTTCTTTTTTTTTTTTTGTCTTTTTAGTTGTTTTTAAACTCTCCTCCAACTCTTTCTCCCTTATTTTTTCCTTTCAACTTGTAGAATTTCCTTTAGTATTTCTTGAAGTGGAGGTTTCTTATTGGCATACTCTCTTAATTTCTGTTTATCTGTGAATATTTTGTACTCGCCATCATTTTTGAATGCCAGTTTTGCTGGATGGAGAATTCATGGCTGGAAGTTTCTTCTTTTAGTACTTTGACTATGTCATACCACTTTCTTCTTGCTTCCATTGTTTTGGATGAGAAATCAGCACTTAATCTTATTGTGCTTCCCTTGTATGTGATGGTTCTCTTTTCTCTTACCACCTTGAGTATTTTCTCTTTGTCTTCAGCATTGGACATTTTGACAAGAATATGTCTTGGAGTTGGCCTGTTGGGATTTATACAGTTTGGGGTGCACTGTGCTTCCTGGATCTGCACATCCATCTCTCTCAATAGGTTTGGGAAGTTTTTCAGCCGTTCTTTCATCCTTCAACTCTCCTTCTGTTCCCTTTCCCTTCTCTTCTCCTTTTGGGATGCCCATAATGCATATGTTTGTGCATTTTGTGTTGTCAGTTAGATCCCTGAGTCCCTGCTGGATTGATTTCAGATGTAACAGAAAGCAGAAGGCAGAAAAATGAAGACTGGAGAAGAGGTAACTTGGGAGGCAAAATCAATGTAGACAGAGAATTGGAAATCACTGAAGAAGAAGCACATCAAAGAAGAGACAAGCTAGCAGCACCTAATTAAAAAGAAAAAAAAAAGAAGGAAAAAGAAGGGGAGGAAGAAAGAGGAAAGAAAAGCAAGAGACAGCAAATAAACAGAGAAAAACCAAACAACCACACATGCAAGCAGTCAAGCAAAGCTAAGGAGGAACAGTGTTCTTTCTAGGATCCTTATGGAACCTTTCAGCCTGCTTGTATTTATCAATCAATTTCCCTGCAGTGTTCTATCTGCAGGTTTTGAGGCAGGTTTTAGCTATTACACTAAATAAAAAGAATTATTCATTTTTTAAAGTGTCTGTCTTCCCTTTTTTTTTTTGGCAAAATAAGGGACCCAAAAAAAGTCCTCTTCTAGATCACCCCCTTCACCAAGGGGACCCTAACTAGGCTTGTGGAAACTAATCAAGCACTTCCCACTTCCTAACCTCCCCAGAGGAGCTGAAGCTCTGATACTTGTCAGTGCAGAATGATAAAATTGGCTGACTCTGCCACTCTGGAGCCAAGCCTCAGTGTCACCGGCCTGCTGGGTAAATCAGGCTTCCTCAGTAGATTTGCCTCTCCCCTCAGCCTGGAGATGCTTCAAACCAGCTTATCTGCACTCCAAAGTTATGAGGGGGTCCAGGCAGCCAAATCCACAGAAGGGAAACCCCTCTCCACCTTCTGTCAGAACCCTCCCTCTCATGGAGAATGCTCCCTCTCACTGGGTTGGAGGGGTTTGGAGCGTATCCCTGGGCAGCTAGATAAATCAACTTCCTCAGCAGATTTGCCCTTCCCCTCTGCCTGGTGTTGATTCAATCCAGCTATTTCATTCGCCCAAGCTGCAAGGGGTTCCAGGCAGCCAAATCCACAGAAAGGAAACCCCTCTCCACCCTTTGCCAGAACCCTCCCACTCTCGGACAATGCTCCCTCTCACCGGGTTACCAGGAGGTAGTCGCGACTCAAACCAGCCTTTTTCCATAAGGGTGAGACTAAGCCGTCTGTGTTATCCTCCACAGGCAGGCTTAAAACTCACTAATCTCCTACTGATCAATCCACACCGCCAATCTGCCTGCAGATAGATGTCCCAAGCTTCTCGCTCTGTACGCCCACAACACAGACCCCCGGGCTGGACCCTGTCCACAATCGGCTGTCCTCAGAGAGCTATTCAGCGAGTGCCCTCCTAAACCGATGCCATCTTGTCTCCCCTTTCCCACCTGTAATTATCGTTGAAAATATTAAAAAAGTATATTTAAAAAAGAGATAATTAGCAACTATGGCAATATAATAGGATATAAGACCAACATACAAATATCAGCTGTATTTCTATGTAGTACAAATGAACAATATGAAAAAGAAATTAATAAAACAATTCCATTTACAATAGCATCAGATAGAATAAAATTCTTAAGAATAAATTTAATCATGGAAGAACAACATTTTTACACTGAAAACTACAAAAAAACTGTTTGCAAAAATAAAAACCTAGGAATAACAAACATGTCTTGTGGCAATGGATTGTAAACAGTATAATTAAAATGACAACACTACTCAAAAATGATCTATGTTTTCTGTCCATGTCAAAATCCCTAGTGCCATTTTTGAAGAAATGGAAAAGTTGATCCTAAATTCACAAGGAATTGCTTATTATCTTGAATAGTTAGAATCATTCCAGAAAAGAAGGCAATGTTGGAGGACACAAAAATTCTAATATCAAAACTTACTACAAAGTTTCAACAGTGTGGTACTGACATAAGTATAAGTATATAGACAGATAGAATAAAATTGAGATTCCAGAAATAAATCCATCTCTGTATGGTCAAGTAAATTTACCTGGGTTCCAAGACTATTCAACAAGTAATAAATATTATGCTCAATTAATGTTTCTTAGACAACTGGATATTCAAGAAAACTGTCTAGCACCTTATACAAAAATTAACTCAAAATGTGCTAAAGGCATAATATTAGAGATAAACCCATAAAACTCCTTGAAGGAAACAAAGGGGAAAATTTTCTAGACATTGCATTTGGCAATGAATTTTAAGATATGGAACCCAAATATGAAACAACAAAAGAAAAAGTAATAAAGGCAAAAATGATACCAATGCTACACAAACTGTTTCAGAAAATAGAAGCATTTCATAACTCATTGTATGAAGTCAGCATTGCTTAAATACCAAATCACATTTAAAAATGACAGACAAATATCCCTTATGAACATAATCACAAGACATTTAAAAAAATATTAAGATATCAAACCAACAACATATTTTCAAACCCACTGTGGCCATTTGGAATTCATCCAAGGAATAAAAGCTTGATTTATGTTTTCAAATTCACTAAATTAACAGAATAAAAAATAATCACATCACTGTTTGAATGGATACTTAGAAATTTTACTCTAAAATTCAACCCAGAAATAAGATTTATTTTAAAAGTTAGTAAATGAGCACTAGAAAAGAATTTGCTAATCTATTTAAGACAACTAACATCACATTTAATGGTGAATAGATTCTCTCTAAGACTGATATCAGGATGAGTATGTACACCCTCAGTATTTCTATTCATCATTGTATCAGAGGTTCTGGCCATTACAATAAGGCAAAGAAAAGAAATACATAAAATTTGGAAAGAACAACACCAAATTGTAAAATACATTTTATTTGCAGATAGCATGATTGTGTCATGAGAAAATGTTCTATTCCACTGAGCTATATATTCATCCTTATACAAAGCAGTAAGAAATGCTTTGAGTGAATGTAACAAGGTCACAGGATATAAAGCCAATATAGAAAAATCAATTTTATTACTACAAACAAAAAAAAATAACAATTAAAAATGAAATTTAAAGCAAAATGCTATATACAGAATTGATAGAAAAAATGAAATATTAGAGGTAAATTTAAAATTATATATATTCAAGTATTGTATATGAAAATTAATATATAACTAAATGGAGAAATATACCATGTTGATCGATTAGAAAACTATTATTTTTTCCCTGTCAATTTTATAGATTCAAGGCACGTCCATTTAAAAACTATCAGAATTTTTGGGGAAACATACAAGCATACACTGAAATTTATACAGAAATTTAAAAGAATCTAGAATAGCAAATCACTCTCTAATAAAAGAGCACAGAGTGATGACAGTACTTAATTTCAAGACTTCCTATAAAGCTCTAATAATAAAGACTCTGTGGCACTGGCATAAGGATTAATATAGAGATCATTAGAACAGAATAGACAGTCCATAAGCAGACTCAAATACATGAATATCTTTTATAAAATGTCAAAGTAATTTAATAGGGAAAGAATGAGCTTTGCAATAAATTTTGCAAATTTCTTATGAGCCAAATGACTGACCATATGAAAAAATATGAATCATAAATATTATCTCACAACTTACACAAAAATCAACTCAAAGTGTGTACCTTTGTGTTAAAGCTAAACCTGTAAAAATTCTAGAAGAAATCTTTATGACAATGAAGTTGACTAATATTTGTTATATGATGTGTTTTCATTTCTAATGGCTGCCAATGCAGTATACCAGAAGTGTGTAGTTTTTACAATGGAAATTTATTAGGTTAAAATTTACAGTTCTGAGACTGTGAAAGTGTCCAAATCAAGGCATCATCAAAAGATGCTGCCCACCAAGTTGAAGCTCTGGGCGATCAAGCACATGGCAGGGCATAATGGTAGCCTTGCTCATTACCTGGCTTCTCATTGGCTTTTATTGTTGTGTCTCTGTGAGGCTTTTATTCCTCCTTTATAAAGAACTCCAGCAAGAGGTCCAAGACCCACCTTGGGTCTTTCCTTACTGAAATAACCCAATCAACAGGTCCCACATCCACAGGAATGCACCAGATCCAAGAACATGATCTTTTCTGGGATCCAAAAAATGCTTCAAACTGTTACATGGTACAATAAGTATGAACTATAAGCAAAATGGTAATGAGCATTCACAATTCATTAATAAGGAACACACATTCCCTATTTTTAAAATGTATAAGTTACATGAAAAGAAAATTCATAAATTAAGATATATAGAAGTAGCCAATCAGAAGATGAAAAAGAATTCTGAATAATTTACCACTACATACCCCCAATTTAAAAAAAAAAGAAAATTTTAAAAACTAATATACCAAATGACAAGGATTTAGATCAAAAGGAACTCTATTGTTGTGGTATAGCTACCTCTCTACATTTTTAATGCTGCCTAGTATTCCATAACCAGATCCATTGACATCAGAGCAAAAATCTGAAGCATTCTGGTGTTTCTAGCTACTCCCAAGTCCCTCTGGTACAATGTGAAAAACAACATTAGGAAGAAAGTACTTTAAAATAGCTACCATTATTTTTATGTCCTCACTACTCTAGCTCTCAAATAATCAATAATTGGCTTCCAGAAAAGTTGTAAGTCTCATAAGAAACAGATGCTCCCTCTGTGACATGAGTCAACAGGGAAACTGCATCAAAGAGTCACACACTGGAATGATATCACTCTGCTATTCACATGCCTTTCAGCCCTCCCAACAACAGTGGTTCAGACAGAGAATGAGGACTCTTATTTGGTTAAGTTTTCAATTGCAAGGAATTCAATTCCCACTAATGAATGGGTGTTTCTCAAATATAGTGCTCCAAAATACCTGTTTCTAAAACAGTCTTTCCATCAAAGGAGATAATGAATTCCTCGAAGAGCAAGCAGCAACTACAAGAACAGGTCTCTGAACTTTTATGGAAACCTTCAAATATCTATGCTGTGCAAAGTGAAAATGATTTGCTGCTGTTCACATCTCTAGAGCAAGGTCATAGACAGAGTAACACATTCAAATGTGTTTCTTCCACACTTTCTGCCTCTTGTCCTGCAGGAACAGAGCCATCCATATATAGGTGATCAATTCTCCATAGTGTTTCAAGTGAGTCTATTCTAAAATAAAATCCCAGATTTTCTGGGGAAAAGTTTTGCAAGATTTAGTCTAAGAGGAAATATTTAGACTCTTATGAAATCTTTCTTTACTGTTGATTTAGTTAACTGAATAGTCTCTTTTCACGTGGGTGACATCTTCATATTGAAAGTTATTTATTCCAAGAGAAGGTCAGTTTGAAGATGGGATTGTTTGTGAATACCCCAAAATATCATGAAGATCATCTATAAAGGCTACAAAGGTAATTTTTTCAATAACACTCGATTTTATTAAAGATTATTGCTTTCCATATTACAAGTCATAATTTTCAAGACTTTTCAAATGTCACGTCTCCCCCATTCTAATCTGTAAAACGTTATTAAATGTCATTATCCTCAATTAATAGTTAAAAATATTGTGACTCATAGAAGTTAAGCAATTTCCAGGACTGTAACTGAGATCTCTGACTTCTGCCACCATTCTTTAATCTTGAGAAAATTTCCTTAATAATCAACCCTAATCATAAGCAGTGAAACAATATTTAAATACACACAACATACAGAAATATGAATAGGGAATGACATAAAAAACCAGCTAATAAATTTAGTACAAGCATGAATATGTAGAATCCTTCATGGGATAGACTGCTGTTATGATTTGAATAATAGGAGTCACTGTAATTCTTTTAAGATACATTTAAGAATGATTCTTCTTGATCTTATTACATGGTTAAATGTACCTCTGTATTATTTCTTTAAGTATCAGTTCTTCTGATCTCTAGTCATAAAATGGAATATGTGAAAGCTGATATGTTCTCCAGCCCTGTGTGGGATATGTTTACATATGCTCCCTCAATTCACAAATCAATCTGTGAGGTAGATGTTATTACTCTGATGTCATTACTCTGTATACCATATAAAGAACTTTCAAGTGAAAGAACCAGGATTTTAGCTGGTCTTTCTGATTCTAAAACCAATATGCTTAACCACTGTGACAGATATTTTCAGGATTTTGCAGAAGCCTCTAGGAGGAATAATAGAAATAGGGATAGGGGAGGGGAGATGAGGGACTTAAGGAGTGGCCAAGGTTAAGGGGCCCTTCATGAAAGCTGTAACACATTGTCTTAAATATTTAAGACATCCAAGAAGCAAATATATATAAACACACATGCTCATACACACACACACACACACACACACATATATATTCTGATGAAAGTACCTCCGAAAGAATATCAAAATAATAATCATTATGGTATTGTCAAAAGAAGATTACTCTTACAGTATTGTTTGTTATAATAATATAGAATATTAGTTGAAGAAATTAAAGGAAAAAAAATAAGAATAATCTAAAACCTAACTTTGACTCTGCCCTTTATTTTGCTGCCTGATTTTGGGATTGATACTGAACATCTCTGTGCTTCCAATTGCTGGTGTGTAAAATAGGGAGAAAAATAGTAAAAGTACCCATCTCACAGATTTGTACTATTAAATAAGCCAATGTCTTCAAAATTCTTAGACCACAAAGTACTCAGTAAGTATTAGCTAATGCTATCACTGCTATTGTAATTGTTACCTTTAATGTCTGAGACTCTTTAGTCTTACATCATGTACAAAATGGATGAGCTGTTCCAACCACAAGAGTTGTTAAAAGGAGTAAATGAGATCACATGTATAAAGCTCTCATCTACATGCTGTACACATAGAAAAGAGTCATTGAAAGATATATATTATTAGGTGTTATAAAGTTAATTATATTCATCCATTGTGGGTGATGTGCCACATTGATGAAGGATGTTGGTGTGGGATGTTGTGGGAGGTGTGGGAGGTGGGGAACATGGGAATCCCTGTAATTTCTGAGTAATAATTAGGTAATCTAAGCACCTTAAAAAAAAAATATATATATATATATATATATAACATTTATGTAAGCAAATGCACATATATGCATATGTATTTATATATCATCTTACAAATATAGGTATGTATTGTGAAAATTTTTGATTTTTACTCACAATAAAAAAATAAAAAAATAAAAATAAATTTAAAAAGACCATTATGAATACTTTAGGGTAGCTTTTTTTATTATTTCTTCCATTACCATCAACAATACCCTGTTATTTCTTACGACAACTACTACAAATAGTTCCTAACTTGTTTCTCTGTCTGTAATATCCACCTCCTTTCTAAACCATAGGCCATTTTTCCTCCAAGACACAAAAATATCTTCACAATATCTCAATAACCCAATATTCCTCCTTTTCTAGATTCCTCTGAATCCTTTTACTCATATTCTCACTATTTTCCATGCTTCTCCATTTTCTACAGAATGAAGAGCAAATTCTTTAGTTTTACCAGCATAGACTTCCATTTTTTATTTGTTTTTCCAGGGTTACTTGCGAATATGTATATTAGCCATTAGTTTTAAATTAGGCACCAGTGAGCACAGGCAATCTTCTGCCCTATGTGATTAAAAAATTTCTTCTTATCTATAATTTTAACATAATTCCACTTGGGATGCAGTTTTAGTAAGCTCTAAGAATCCATAACCTTTTTCTCCAACCTCAAAAAAACACATAGGAACTGGCAAATCTATAGAAATCTGCCACTATTTTTCGTAATGAGGAAGTTTGAAAAATTCAAGGATGTATTCAAAACAATTTTTATTTTCAGAAAATGTAAATAAGGCCACCTGAAATTCATGGAGAATAGGAACAACGTGACAGAATTTGTTCTATTGGGCCTTACAGAGAATCCAAAAATGCAGAAAATCATATTTGGAACGTTTTTTGCCATCTACATCGTCACTGTGGTAGGGAATGTGCTCATTGTGGCTACTGTCATTGCCAGTCCATTGATAGTTTCCCCCATGTACTATTTCCTGGCCTATCTCTCCTTTATAGATGCCTGTTATTCCTCTGTCAATACTCCAAAACTGATTGTAGATTCACTCCATGGAAAGAAGTCCATCTTATTTAATGGATGTATGGCCCAAGTCTTTGGGGAACATTTCTTTGGGGGTTCTGAAGTCATCCTGCTTACTGTGATGGCCTATGACCAGTATGTGGCCATTTGTAAGCCCTTGCACTATACAGCCATCATGAACCGGTGAGTATGTGGTCTGCTAGTGGGAGTGTCATGTATGGGAGGTTTACTTCATGCAACCATACAAATCCTTTTCACATTCCAATTATCCTTCTGTGGCCCTAACATAATAGATCACTTCATGTGTGATCTGAACCCTTTGCTCACTGTTGCCTGCACTGACACTCACACACTAGGGCTTTTTGTAGCTGTTAACAGTGGGTTTCTCTGCCCATTAAACTTCCTCCTCTTACTGGTCTCCTATATGGTCATTCTGCACTCCCTACGAAACCACAGCTTAGAGGGGAGGCGCAAAGCCCTGTCCACCTGTGTCTTCCACATCACAGTGGTCGACTTGTTCTTTGTGTCTTGCATATTTGTGTATATGAAACCTGCAACTACTTTACCCATTGAAAAAGCAGTTGCTGTATTCTATACCCTCATAACTCCCATGTTAAATCCCTTAATTTATACCTTAAGAAACGACCAGATAAAAAATGCTATGAGAAAACTATGCAGTAAGAAAGCTAGTCCAGATAACATTTAAATGTCTGTGGAGTCCAACAACATTTCAAGTGAGGAAAGGTTAAAAGAATATTTGGAATGAGCTCAACAGGAAATATTTGTGAGAGAATGAAAAACTAATCATTACAATGCATTGAAAGTAGTAGAAATGACTGCAAGGAATGGAAGAATGCCTAAGTGAGGACAATTTGTTTTCCATATTTGGAAAATTCTTCTAGACTGGAGCTTAGTTTCATTGGTTTCATCCATGTATATGAATTCCTAGACTTTTCCTCTAATAAAGCAAAAAGAATAATAAAGTGTATTGTTAATGAGAAAAATATCTATAATAATCCAAGAAGTTAGGCATTGTTATAATCCCTATTTTACAAGTGAGAAAACTGACAAAAATGGAACATACAAAACAGATACATTTTCTGGCTGACTTCACTATCATGCTTCTAACTGTTTTCAGAACCTATGAAACAACGATGACAGGAAGGTCAAATAATTATAATAACAACACTTTATTGTGCCAGAGACTCTGTTGGACACATTGTATATATTATTTCACTATACTGGGTTAAAAATCTTATAATTTTTCATTAATAACTCCTTATTTGTATATATCAAATTCATGGTCATTAATTGACTGCAACATCATTGGAACTAACTGTAATTCACGGTTTTTAAAACAGTTGTTATTTAGTCTCTGAGTGAGACATAATGAGATTATTCTATGCTTCTAACATTCTTGTAGGATTCAGAACAAATGTGCATTGATCACCAAACCCATCTTTTGCTTATACTCCAAAATATAGAAAAATGGCTAAAATAAAGTAATATTTGAATCTAAGACAAAATTTTCTATTTGTTAAATATGCAGTCATGCTTAATGCTCAATGCAGTACTTGACAGTGAGATGCAATTATTTTTGCAAGGTAGCACAATGGGTGGTACACAATAAGTCTTGAATGATTGTACACAGGTATAATTTGCATGATAAACTGGATAAAATATATAGCACAAAAATATTATGGAAGGTGCTCACTTTGGAAGCACTTACACTAAAATTGGAACAATGCAGAGAAGATTAACATGACCTTTGCACAAAAATGACTTGCAAATCTGTGAAGTGTTTTGTATTTTTTGGAATGATGGAAATGTTTTCATTATAGATGGTAGTGATAGTAGCACAACATTGTGAAATAATTAACAGCACTGAAATGTATATCTGAATATGGTTGAAAGGGGAAAGTTTTGATTGTATATAAGGTAACAGAAAATATATATATATATATTTAAAAATCCATGGATCTACACTACACAGTGAACCCTAAATTAAACTATGGACTATAGTTATTAGTACAATCATAAAAATTTGCTGTCTTCAATTGTAAAAAAATATTTCACACCAATACAAGGTGTTAATAATAGGGTGTTATATGGGAAATCTGTATTTTATGAATGATTGTTCTGTAAACCCACAACTTCTCTAGCAAAGAAAAAAATAGTTTAGAAAGACTTGGGAATTGTTTTCTAATTTTATCTGATACAGATTCTAAGGTAAACTTTTAACTAGATATCATGAGGTAACAAGTTTTTATCTACTATTGCTTAAACTCAAGGATGATGAAGAAAGTGAAGCAAAGATTCCCAGAATATGAGCAAATAGTATAACTTTGTATACACTCTGCGGTCAACAAGGTTTCATTGTTTTGTGAATGTGGGCTATTTATGTTATATTTCACTGTTAATCAATTTAATTTTTGGTCATATTTCATTATTAAATCTTTCAATAAAATGTGTGACTCTACATAAACCAATTTTAAGGTGAATATTTCCTAATTCTTCCTTCCTTCCATCATTAAACCACAAACATATTTGAGCCCAAGCAGCGTATCAGGTACTGTGATAATGCTGAGATATGGTGGTAAAAAAAAGGCCTAGGTCCTGCCAAACTGCAGAGCTTTAGAGCTTATAATTCTTTGGGAGACTCCCAGAAAGCAGAAATTGCAATAGCATAGGGCTCTATGAAAGCACATGGGAGGGATAAGCAGCAAAGTCAAGCAAAGGGTAAAGAAAGACTTTCTAGATAAAATACATAAAACTTAGGGCCTCAAAAATGAGTCCATGGGGTGAATAGGCATGAGATTGTGGTGAGAGCATCCCTAGGAGAAAGAATATATAACAAATTATTTATTGAATCCCAATTGTGTGCAAGCCACTGTACTGAACACTGAGAAGGTAAAAAGACAATAAAAGATATGAATCTGGAAAGATAACAATGGGGAAGATAAAAAAAAGTCTTATAGCCATGTTAAGGCTTGATGCTAAGGACAATGGGGAAAATATAGAAAGGTCTTTAACTAATGAGTGATGTAATAAGTATTGAATTTTAGAATGACAACTCTAGGTATAATGTGTGTAAAAGACTTGAAGCGGGAGAGCAGTAAGAAAGTTATACCAATGACTTAGGTGTAAAAGTAAGTAAACCTAAAGAGTGTTCGTATTAGTGGGGATTCACATATTGTGGACAATGTTTTGTCCAACATTAATATTCTCCACTAGATCAGTGCCCACATGTCCCAGCTGACTTATGTCTGGGCTGCTAACAGCTCAACCACCATCCTCTCTGGACATTTGTACCAGATAAAATAAGAGCTGTCTTACCTGGGGCCTATTCCCACTGACTCAGGGCCCACCAGTGCCAAATGATTGATTGGCAGAGGAATAAAACATGCTAGAGCCCTTGAATGATGCTGACCCACTCTGATTAGAATATGTTTACCAGAATTCCAGTGGTTCCATGTTAAAGCCAGACTACAGTTGAGACCACACCCTTTCTTCTCTCTCTTGTAATATATTTAGGTCAATCCATTCTCCTATAAATTCCTTTTATAAAAATCTCTATGTCAGAAATTGCATCTAGGAATCCAAGCTCTGATGGAGAGATAGAAAAGGTTTCAGAAAGTTTTTAAGTTTTATAAATAAATGAACATGAAATAGGATGAAGGTTTGAGTGAAAAGAGACATGGATGAAATCAAGGTTCTGGTTTATCATTGAATGGAATAGGAAACTCAAGATGGAACACAGAGTAGATGAGTGCTGATTGGAATACACTGGTTGAGATTCCACGGAAGACATCCAAAAAGCAATGTACAGTAGTTAGTTGAATATATAACTCTTATGCTCAGAAAAAATATCTGAACTGGAGAAATAAGATACTTGAGCATACAGATGGCAATTAAAGTAAAAAAAGTAAGAAGCATCACCTACGAAGAGTGTGTAATATGAGAAAGGAGGAGGGAACAAAATTTCTCAATGTCATTTAGTAAACCATGGGTGATACTCAATGGCCTATCAAATCATCCATAGGGTTTTTCATATTTTTAGAAAGAAAACAAAATAAATTTATCCCAACCTAAAACTTTTTTAAGAAACACCAATTTGCATATTATTAGAGATTCAGTAGAATAGGAAATACAAAAATAAAAGCAGGCTACTAATATAGAAAATCATTCATAAAACAAGGAAGAGTTAATGATTAATGAAAATGATTACCAAAATGTAATATCAGTTAAATACAATTAATTATTCATTTTAAAGTGTTTAAGATTTAAGCTGCTAATTTTAATGATGTTGTTAAGGATATAAATAGAAAATATATGAGAAGAATTCTTAGTAAAGGAAATGTAAATGTAAAGTATGCCTATTTAGAGGCCCATAAGGAGAGAAAGATAGTAAAAAATGTGAATGTTCTGGAGGTGAAGATAGATGTGTTTATAATGAAAAAAAGTCTATAAAGTGTCAATCAGCGTGAATTTAAAGGTACCTCCTTCAGATTCATCTCTTTAATGATAATAAGACAATAGAAATTTTTTTTTCTTGAAGAAGATAAAAAAAAGTACGCCTAAAGTTATAAAACTCATACTGGCATCAGATCTTTTATCTGAAACACTAGAAATTGGGAGTATGTGAAACAAAGTCTTATATGACCTCAGGGGAAGAAAATATAACCTTTAATTTTATATCATCCAATCCTTGTTCAAATGTGAGAATTAAATATGTTTTCACCCAAGAAAGGACTCAAATTTTACTGGTCAAACACCATGAATAAGATACGTAAAAATGTATGCCATCAAATCAAAACAAAGCAAAAAATAATGCAATAAAGATTATAATACAAAATAGAAGAAAATGAGAGGAACATTTTTAGTATGAAAATTGAGATATGAACCAGAATTTTAGTAATGCTGGTTACATTTTATTTTCTCTGGAACAAATTACCCTGCTTTGTTTGGAAGTGAAAAAGAATTTTTGTGTAATCATTATATTATAACTGCATAACTTGAGATTCAGCTTTTTGGAACCATTATTTGTGCAGAGCAGGTATCCTTTAATTATAATAACAACAAAATGTAAACACTATTAAATATGCTATATTTAAAGTAAAATCAAAGGTGAAAGTAATCAACCACTACACTAAACTTCCCACCTTTCATTGTGAGATATTAATAAATACACAGAATATCCTTCCATTTGTTTAGGTCTTCTTTGATATCTTTTTAGCAATGTTTTGTAGTTTTCTGAGTACAAATCCTTTACATCCTTGGAAAGATTTATTCCTAGATATTTTATTTTTTTAGCTGTTTTTGTGAGTAGATTTTTTGCCTTGATTTCTTCTTATGATTGCTCATTATAGAACACTACTGATATTTTCATGTTGATCTTGTACCCTACCACATTGCTGAATATGTTATTAATTCTAGTAGCTTTGCATGGATTTTTCAGGATTATCTGTATATAGGATGATATCATCTGCAAGTAGGGAAAGTTTTACTTCAAGAAGGAAGAGTTTTTTACCTCACTCATAAGGACACAGAAATTCTTCTTCCGCTCAGACATGACCAATGACGGCAAAACCTGCGTTCTTTCTTTGGAATTTGGTTCCGTATGGTTATGACAGGGGAAGCGTTAGTAGCCTTCCAATTTGGTCAGAGGCAGCAAAGCCTTGTCCCCAAAGTCAGCAACTCCTTTGGCATGCTGTCTCACATGGGAGCACTTCTGCAAATAATTCCTGTCACTGAACACAGACTCTGTAAATCCAGCCCTCCCAAAGATTCATTAAACTATTTAATTACCCATAATAAATCCCTTCAACTGAAACTAGCAAACGATGATTCATGTCTTCAGCTGAAAACAACAGCTTATATACCAAACTGACTTAAATCTCTTCTTTTGAATTTTTCACTTATATTGGACTGTCATCAATTTTAGAAGAATTCCAGTTAACAAGGGTCTTTTTCACAAATGCAGTTACTCTTCAGTGGGTTAAATGGAGATGATAGCCATTTAGTCAGGAAATGTTTATTAAACCTTTATTCTCTACCAAGCTTTGTTTTATGTGCTGCTAATGCAGTAGTTAATAAAACAGGTAATGCCTTTACTTTCATGACATTTATAGTCATGTTAGGAGAGAAAGAGACAACAAACAAATATATCAAGTACATTCGATTGTAAAAATGCCTTAGAGAAAATGTAAGAGAGTGAAGTGATAGAAAATAACTCAAGGATTTTTCATTACGCAATGATTAGAAAGTCTCAAATACAACTAAATAGCTGTGCTGTAGCAAATAGCTGCTATAGCTCAATAAGGACCATGAAATTGGTAGCAGTTAGTGTACATTTCAGTTTTAATATAGAACTACATTTAGTATTTTAAAAAGGCAGCAATTATATTTTGGCTTTTATTCTAAATGCTTAATCAACATGGTTAAGGCTACAGTTCAAGCATATTAAGTGAAGATAGTTAATGGTAATCATCACAATCTTTTGTAATCCTACACACACTGTTTAATGCTTAAATGGAATGAAACCAGTGTTACTTAATTTGCGTTTTACACAAACATAACTAGAGAAAATAGATGGCCTTACAATGGATGGTTAAGGAAATGCTCTCAAAGATGGGACATTTGAACCATAGATTAAGTGATATGACACACCGGCAATGCTAAGATATAGAAGAGGGTAATTTCAGGAAGCCAGAAGAGTTAGTGCAATACCTCAGTGCAAAACCGAGGCCATCGTGATAGGAGATCCATAAACACGGGAGAGTGGAACCATGTGAGGTCAGAGAAAGGAACGTTTGTGTGGGAAGCAACTGGGCAAGGCTGAAAAGGCCATGAATAGGCCAATTAGAATTGAGTGTAAATTTGGATAAACAGCGCTTTCTTTCTACTAATCTTCTTAGCTCAGCTTTTCTAAGTGAATACAGGGAATTTATGTGGGAAGAAAATTGTGTAAATTAAAAGAACAATAGGACATAAAGAGACAAAGTAGAGTTCAATGTTGTGAACTGCACCAAAAAGGCCACTAAAGAGACTGTCAGAAAGGACACAGAAAGCTACTGGGCAAAGGTGGTTGCTGGAGGAAATACATTTTATTCATCTTCATTGTGATTTGAATTTAGAGCTGAATTAATAATGCATTTATTGTTGGTGGTGGTCTTCCAAAGCAAAGAAAAGCCAGTAGATAAAGATACCCATGCAGATCAAATAAAACCCTCTTTCTCACCCAATAAACACCCCTCTAATGGTTTTACTCATGTCACCTCAGGTAGTCGCTGCTCAAATCTGGGCATAGTTAGATAAATGCATTAAATTCTTACTTTTGGGTCTTTTAACCCTTGCTGCCCTAAATCACTCTCTATCACTTCACCTGTTTCATTCTCTTTAGCACTTTTTCACAATGAATTTATTTATTTTTTAAAATTATGTTGACTTGTTTAATGCCTGTCTCTCTCCACTAGGAAGTATTTAAAGGAATATAGCCTTTCTTTAAATTTTTTTATTTTTTAAAAGATACTTAGATTACATAAACGTTACACAAAAATTATAGTATAGCCTTTAAATGTTTAAACTTTAAGTGTTTCGATGTGAGCCAAACCACAAGGTTCAAATCCCATCTCAAGTATTCACCAGCTTGTTAATTTAAGAAACAGAAATTATCTGAGCTTCAGTTAACTCTTCAGGATAACAGGAATATGAGTTATCTATTTCATAAGGCTCTTATGAGAATTAACCAAGACCACACCTTCTTAGCACCTGCCACTTTGTAGTAAATAATAATGGCTTTCACTGCATTTGTTGACAGGATGATTTTAGCAGCATGGAAAAGATGCTCAGCAAAGACTTGAGACATACATTTCACTAAAAAAGTTGGTTTTTCTTTATAACAAGTGTGTCAGCTGGGTATTTTAGGAAACATGGATGAAGACAGACACCATCTTTAAAAGATAAGTAAGACAGGAAAATATACTAATGACTAATCAGGACAGTAAAGGAAAATTTGACTAAATCAAAGACAAACCTTCTGCATGGATAAGAATTCTCAATTTTCTAAAGATATAAAGTCTTTATAAATTAATCTTCCTGAGTGAAATCTCATTGAAAATGCAAGCTTTGTTTTGTAACTAGACTTTTAATTTATTTACATTTAATTTGAAATATAAATATGCAAGAATATGTAAAATTCTTTAAAAGAACTGTAATGAGGGAGTACTAGGCTTATCAGATGACAAAATGTATTATAAATCTAATGCAATTATATAGTGTTTGAAATGGCACATTAAAAATAAGGTAAATGTAACAGAATAGAGTCCTGGGATTTCAAGTCAGTGGGCAAAAGGTAATTATACAACTATAAAACCATAGCCATCCTGGAAAAGAATTAAAATCTAAAATTCAATCCTTATCTCATTCCTTAAACATATGTATATTTTAAAAATACCAGGTAAATCAAAAATTTAAATGTAAAATAAAATAATATATATATTTTTAAAAATGCTAAAAAATGTGGAAGAATATTTTGTTAAAAAGAGAAGCATAGAAATTCTTTCTAAGGAAGATATAAAAATATATAATTTTCATAAATCAGTTATGCAAATATAAAAATATTCTACATGGCCAAAAATCTTCTGCATAGCATAAAAATGAAAATTAAGCCACAAGATGGGAATAAAATAATTACATATATAGTGGTAAAAGAGATAACATATTTAGTATACAGTTTACTCATAAAAATTAATATGGAAAATATAAACAATTGGAGAAAATTTAAAAGGCATTAAAAGGCAATTCACACTTAAAGAAATATAAAGATTTTAAATGTGTAAATATTGTTCAAATAATTATTTTTAAGAATAACAAAAAAATTAACTATATTTTCTTTAATCAGGTTGTCAAATACCATAAACGTTTATCAAGCACTGATTGTTGAGAAAGTGGAAAAACATATTCTCATAGACTATGGTACAAGCTTGATACAAGCTTATAAATGACATTTTGTCAAAAACTTGCAACATGAGAATTTTAAATAAGTGTTCAGTTTGACCCCACAAAAGTCAAATCCATGTCTAGGAACTCAAATTTGTACATTTGCAAAAAGACATGTATTTATTACAGAATTATTTGTCATAGAAATTGATTGGAAACAACATGAAGAGAATTGTTTACAGCAATTTTAGGAAATATCTTTGAGCTATTTATGCAGATAAATAAGGATATCTGAGAAGATGTTAGTTCTAAATGAAATGGTATGGAAAGAATTTAAAGACGTTGGATAGTAAAACGCAAAGTTTACATGCACGGAATAAACACATACATATATGTAAATATGCTTGTATTTGCAAGGATTATTACTTGACAACTTTAGAAAATAGATTTCAGTGACTCCCTCTGGCAGGAACACTGGAAGACTGGTGAAGAGTGGAGAGATTTACTTTTACATTTATGCCAATTTGAGCGGTTGCCATTTAAACTATTTATTGCTATTATACAATCTTTAAAAAAAAAAAGAAGTATGCAAACTGAAAAATCATATATAATGCAACTGAAATTGAATGAAGGGGACAGCCTACATAGTGTTAACTATTTTAACTAGTACAATAAAAACATAAAAATAAATGAGTATTTATATGATACAAAACTAAGGATGAGAAAGATTAATAATGAAAATGCAGAAATTAGTTACAATAAGAAAAAGAGTAAACAATATTTCAATCATTAATTCATTACATTTTTAATTGATTCCCTACTATTATATTCACCATACATTTATAGGTGCAGTGACAAATAAGACATTTTAGAAATTATCTTATAGTAGGGTAAATGTTATTTAATAATCCCAGTCTAATAGTGAATTCTTTAATTTAATAATGATCATGATTTTGAAAGTTAGAGAATGGTGCATCAGATTTAAGGTGATTTTTGGGTTTGAGAAGATGTTCCCTAAAGCAAAATGACTCTCGTTGTGGTAGATGATGCACATATTTGCTACTTCATCTGATTTTTCTTTTCCAGAGCTTCTTCATAGCATTTGTCATCTCTGAATTTCTCAGAGTATATATTAAAGGGTTTAACACAGGGGTTATGACTGTATAAAAAATGTTTCTAGCAGGTCTTGCATAGATAAAAATACAGGGAACAAAGAAGAAGACAACCACAGTGATGTGTGAACCACAGGAGGAGAGGGCTTTTCTCTTTCCTTCAAGACTAAGGTTCTTTAAGGAGTGGATATGAAACCATAAGAGACGAGTAAAAGCAGAAACACAATACTGCAGATTGGCCCTCCATTAGGCAACACTAAGAGATCAACATAGGTGTCAGTACAGACACGTTTCAATAAAGGGCACATGTCACAGGTTAAGTGATCACTGATATTGGGACCACAAAATGGAAGCCCATGAAGAGAGATAAGTTGAACTACTGAGTGCAGAAAACCCCCAATCCAGGACACTATTAGCAGCACAACACATGCCCATTGCCTCATGATAATCACATAATGCAAGGGCTTACAGAAGGCCATGTAGTGGTCATATGCCATGGCCAACAGAAGAAAGACCTCTGATCCACCAAAGAAGTGCCCTGTAAAAAGCTGGGTCATACAACCATGGAAGGATATGGTATTTTGTGCAAAGGACAACTCTGAATTCATTTGGGAAGAAAGGGATAAGGCATAAATGACATCCATAAAAGATAAACTAGCAAGAAAGAAGTACATAAGTGAGCCCAGGGACTTATTGACAGTCACAGTCATGACAATGAGCAAAATGTCCACCATGGTCAAAGTGCAGAAGAATGAGAACATAACAGAAAGTACTTTCTGTTCCTTTGGATTCTGTATGAGACCTAGGAGTATAAAGTATGTCACCTTGTTTCTGGTTCCATCCATTCTTTAATCAGTGTTTCTATCAGATCTTAGAAATCTATAAAACAATGAAAATATTTTGCATGTAATAAAAGCTTAATCTTTTATTTTTTATTCAATCAAAACATGTGAATGGAACCTCTATTTCTGTCAAACCACTCATGGACATTGGAATTACTAAGTTGTATATGATAGCCTCCGCTTCAAAGATTTGATACATATTAATGAGGTCAGACAAATACAAACCAATATAATAAGTGCTATGTAGAAATATATTCACGTGATTCTAAGCACAAAAATATAGTAACATTTAAATCAAACTATGATCAGAGCAGTTGTCCCAGAGTGAGCAATGTTTTAAATAAGTTTAAAAGAAGTGATAATTGGCTAAAACAAGAGAGAATAGGAAGTGAATTCTTTGAAAAAGCTCAGGATGTATAAAGTCACAAAAGTGTAAATATAAGGACCCATTTAAGGCATTTTACATATTTAAAATGGATGGAAGAAATAATGAATGGAAAGCTATAGAACAAAGGTCATTTTCCTTGATTTCCTCCAAACTCAATGAAACCTCCTTCTTATTGTCTTTTGGTTTGATCTTTCTCATTTACCTAAACTATAAAAACCGAAGCATCCCAACTTGCATGTCTCCTCTAGTGTATAAGCTTATATATTGCAACTACCAAATGAATATCTCTGATTTGATATCAAATCAGTATTTATAAGATTAAATTTGTAATGTTCCACACTAACTTATTTCTTCCTAGTTTTTACCCATCTCATTAAATATTTCCACCTTCAATGCTATTGTAAAGAATAAATATCTCACAGTATCACTCACTCTTTAAATCCTCTGTCATTAATTACCTTTAACAAATCCTGTTGACTCTACCTTCAAAATATATCACAACTTAGATTACCTTTACTATCTCCCTGTTCTACTGCAATAGACTACTGTAGGTCTGTCTGTTTTCATTCATGTCTCCAACAATCTGTGCTCCTATAGAAGCTCTAAGGATCTGTTTTTCAAATTTGATTTTGATCGTGCCATTCCCCTGTTGAAACCCCTATCATGGATTCCTATAAAACACTCAATGATATCCAATCTTCCTACCTTGGACCACAACAGAATAAATAAAGGACATGTTTTGCTAACTTCCCTAATTATTCTTTTGTAATTCTCATTTTGGTCCAGAATTTATGATATTTCTCAAGTATACAGAATGTTTTTCCATTTCCTTAGTTCAGTGTATAATTTTATAAACATTAATAATAGATATTGGAAAAAGATATATTGTAAAGGCTAAACTTCAATTTATTCATTGAATGGAAATGTTTATAGAACTCCAATTTGTTTCAAGCCTTTCAAAAATAGTAGAGTCCCAGACATCAAAGAGGGTCTGCTATCTCATTAGGCTCAAGATTTACTCCAGAACTCATTATGCTGAGGGTGAAATCAGATCTACTTTTCTTCCTCTTATTTTCAATAATACTGTACTTGCCTTGAAGAAGTCTCCAATCAGCTACTTGACAATTACATTTGCTTATAATTATCCCTGCCGCATTAAAAACCTTAGAGTACATGCCATTAAAAACAAAAAGCCTTACTCCACTGTTTGTTTGTTTTTCATAAACCTCTTCATTAGTTGAATGCAGAGTTTTACCTTGCTCAAAGTTTCTATAGTGTTCATGCTTTAAACAATAATGTATAAAGAGAAAATCATTTCTTATGATAAAACCTATTTCTAAAACACTATATATTCTAAAACTAGCTGGGGGACCATTATTAAGTGATAGTCATCATGCTTAGTTATAGTTTCAATTTTGTAAAATTAGATGATGGCAGCTATCATGATTTTTAAAGAATCTAATGAGCTAAAATAGATGAAAGCTTAGGTAGCACAGTACCTGGACCAATATGGATAATCAATCTTTATTTTGTTATAAAGTATTGAAAATTTCAATTTATGCATAACAGAATGTATCCTATATCCCTTGAAAATGCAAAACAAAATGTGGAGAAAACAAAGTTTTCATCCCATTGATTCCAAAAAAATAGGCAGAATATATTAATGAAAGGATATAGTAAAATCACATTTGTTATGCCTAACTGTGTCAGATGCTATGTCCATATATACACACACATATATCACTCAACAAAATATATTTTTATATATACAATCAAATTTAGTGAATCACATTTAACCTTTATAATGACAAGTATTGTTATCTCCATTTTATAATTGAAGAAACCAATTCTAAATATGTATATAATTTGCCCAAGTAACAAAACTGGATTTGGAATCTAATTTTGATTTACTTCAAAACCCCTGTGTAGCTAGCAGACATTTTTTTTTAAATGTTCATTTCTTACAAGCTAAAGTGTAATTAATTCCTATCTAAAAAGAAAATACCCACAATTGGTGTGGTTTCCACTACTAGCCTTTCACAGCCTTACCTTTTGAAGTCTTACTCTCAATCTGAAGGAAGACTTTTATAACTCAGTCATGAGCACCGAGAAATCCCTCTTCCTGTCAAGTATGACCACAGAGGGAAAAAAATCTGCCTTCTTCCTTGGGAATAAATTTGATTTCATTTGGTTATGTGTGTCCATCTCTCCATAGGCTTTTCTGAATATTTCAGATAATTATTACTTGTATGTAGCAGTTTGGCAGTTTGATGTAATTATGAATTCCAAAATTAGATATTGGATTGTGCTTGAAAACTGGTCTGCTAATCTGGGCATGATTAAGTTATGATTTGGGCCTTAACTGGGCTACGTCAGTAGGGCGTTGAGCCCCACCCCTTGGTGGGTGGGGAATCAAATATAAAAGGCATGGCAATGAACAGAGTTGGAGCAGTTATGACGCTGAAGTTCTGGTGAGGAAGGAGAGAAGGCCCGGGATAGAGACCAGCCATTCGCCTGAGAGTTCACAGCTAGCCTTGGGGAGAGAGGCAAAGCCTAGAGAGCATCATAGTCTACAGCTGACCTTGTGAAGGAAACAGAGGACCTAAGCCCGGAGAGAAATGGAGCCCCAGGAAGAGAGGAACCAAAGAAGCCTGAACCCTGGCAATGGTCAGCAGCTTCCTTGCTCCAACAAGTAGCAACAGACTTTGGTAAGGGAAGAAACTTATGCTTTACGGCCCAGTAACGGTAAGCTTCTACCCCAAATAAATACCCTTTATAAAGACCAACGAGTTTCTGGTATTTTGCATCAGCACCCCTTTGGCTGACTAATACATTGTATTATAGATCCATTTAAAAAGAATCTATGTTAAAAACATAAAAACAAAAATTTCATTTCTTAAATTAATTCAATTAAAAGTGCAAACAAATTCTCTGTCTACATAAGAAGATAGTAACTAGGCATTTACCAGGAAATTTTTCCTAGTAACTTATTATCCAGTACTTGAAGGAAAGGAATCAATTCAGGATTTTTATTCCTAATTCTTCTGTATTGGCTATCCATGAGATTTTTAGAGTGTTGGTATGGCATAAACTAGTTGTGCTTAGGATTTTGTGGGTATTATCTCTTTTTTATATGGGGCTTTAAGCTTAGCAAAGCATCTAAGTAATGGTAGTTCTTAAGAAGATAATGTATTCTCCCCAACAGGGGTAAAGAACACTGGACCTTCTATCATCTCTAACTACAACAAATAATATTGAGTCATGGAATTGGAGTGTATCCGAAACTGCTTCTTACTTAAAGTCACTGGGATTTTCCACCCAATGTTGAAAGAGCATCTATATCTAAAGAAGTTTCTAGACCAATCACATAATTGGCATCAAGGAGATGTAACATGGAGGGAAAAATAGCTTCCAAAGCAATAGAAGTTAAGTGTCTGTTGAGAATAAAATATCAGCCTGTTTATTTGTTACAAAGAAGTGAAATTATCACTTTTTTCCCTAATTTGTGATAGCAAGTTTTCCTTTCCTTTCATTAATACTCAAATAATTCTTGCTTAATATTTTGTAAAGTATTTTAAAATTTTTATCTCCAGTTTAAAGAGCTAATTATTTATGCAATTATTTTTTTTGTTTTACTGAGAATATATAATGTATCAGTAGTATTTTATGATATCAGGATACAGTGGTTATTCAAACAGGAAAAAAAATTCTGTTTAGACTGACCTTGCAAGAATGTAAGCTAATGAGCAAGGTCTTGGTGTCAGAGTGGCAGCAGTTCCCTCCTTAGCATTCCACATCTTGTACAGGTTTGCTTCTGCATTTAATTCCTCTTGCCTGAACCCAGACTCTGAGACTCTAGCCCTTCGAAATATTCTTTAAACTCTTTAGTTGCATATAATCTACCCATTCTAATTAAGCAGCAGTTGATTCTATGTCTTCAGCTAAAATATACCAAACTGACCTTAATTTTTGCATTTCAATTTATCACCAAGATTGGAATATCATCATTTTCCAAAACATTCCTGTTAACAAGGGTCCTGTAACAAATGTGGTTACCCTTCAGAGTGTAAAGTGGAGATAATGGCCATTTATTCAGTGAACACTTATTAAATGTTTATTCTGTGACAAGCTTTATTCTATGTACTGCTGCTGCAGTAGTAAATGAAACAGACATTGCCTTTCCTTTAATGGAATACATTGTAGTTTAGAAAGAGGAGACAAGAAACGAATAAATCAGATAAATCAGATTGTGAAAATACCATAGAGAAATTGTAACAGGGTGATGTGATAGAGAATAACTCATGGAGATAGCAATGGCTTTACAATGAGTGGTAAGGGAAGTCCTCTCAAAGAGGGAAGGCAAGGGGTGAGGCATTTGAACCTGTAGATTTAGGGGTGATGGCAAGTCAGCAGTGTGAAGATCTAGATGAGACCAAAGAGTCTGCTAAAGAGAGAAACTGCCAGAAAGGGCACATGAAGAAGGTTTCTTCGGTTCATTCATTTTATTTCTATTCATCCTGATTTTATGTGAACTGAATTATTATTAATTAATTATTAATTACATTACGCTTGTTGAAGATCTTCAAGCCAGTGTAAATGAGAGCATATAATGATACTTCTCCAGTTCAAATAAGATTCTCCTCTCACTACAACAGTGAGGCCTTTAATGATTTTGCTTATGTCCTTTTAGCTAAGTGTCTCTCATCCCTGGACATGGTTAGATTCTTGCTCTTGGGTTGTGACATCCAGGCTAAAGTGGCACCTTGCCACCCTGAGTCACTATCACATCACTGGCTTCACTGTTTTTTAGCACTTTTCACACTGAATTTATGGGTTTCTGTTTTTTTTTTTGTATGTTTACTTTTTAATCCTTATCTATCTCAACTACAAAGTATTCAAATGTGTAGGTTCCGGAGCCATGCAACATGGATTCAAACACTATATCATGCATTCAACAGTTTGTGACTTTGGGTGACTTATTTAAATTATATATGTTTCAGTTAACTCTTTAGGAAAGAAGGAATAACAGTTACATACATCATAAGACTCTTATGAAAATTAAACAAGACAACGACTTCATAGCATAGGGCCGGCACATTGCAGTAAATAAATAATAATTTTCAATACATTTGTAAATTATTATACCACAACTTGTTTATATGTCATTCAAAAAATTCACTAAATTTTGGGTGCTTCCTCAATCTTGTTTTGGATTGGATACATTCAGAATTTTTTTTTCTTAACAAATCAATTTTATTAATACATATGAATAAAGCATTCAGTGCTAATCAGGTCCATCCTGCATTCATTTTACTAGGTTCACTCTGAGAAATATGTAATTTTCTTATGGCTTCTTAATATCTACTTGTATTGAAATAATAAATATAACTCACACATTTTTTGTAAAAATCATGTAGAAATATGACACTGATAAAGATATGAGGAAAGCAGTAAAACTGTCATTTATTAAGAACCTAATAAGTTCCAGGAACTCCCCTGGATGATTTGTACTCATAATCTCATCTAATGCTTAAAATAACTGAAGAAATTGGTACTAGCATTTCAGTGTACATATGAACTAAAATTGAAATAAAACTCCTGAAAGATTGCGAAATGCATGCTTTGTTATCTAAACTAGTGAGATGGAATTCAATCACAATTTTGTTGACACTTCAAAACACTGAATCCTTCCACATCATCTGAAACTTGGCTGCTTACAGGACTTCCAAAGGCTGAATAATGTCTCAAAAATCAATAATACCAGTGCTTGAATTCAAAGAAAAAGTGTTGTAACAGAGTTAGTTATGCAAGGAGGTACCTAACGTATCTGGACCAGGACAAAATCCACAGAGGTCCTGACCCAGGCGGAATGAAGCTCTACTAGTTCTAGAAGCAAAATAAGCCCAAATCTGCCCAATGTTTATTCCATTCTTAAAAAGTATAAAATATTATAAAATATTTACTATGGGCCAGGCACTGTTATAAGCACTTAACATATATTGAATCATATTATTAATCCATTAATTACATGAGGTTGGTATTATTATTACCATCTCACAGATGAAGAAATAAACTTTCCCAGGTCACATTCCAATCCAGGAAATCAGACTCCAGAGTCTGCTTATAAACACCGCACCATACTACCTATTCTGAACAAATATGTCTTTTTACTTTAATTCTGTTCATAATCTGCTTACATGCAGCGTTAACCTCAGGTTCCTAGAAAATGACACACTGAGTCATGAAACAGGGCTTGGCAGGAGAAAATAAGACTCAAAAATGGATCAGCTCCAAGGCCTTGGAAGCACCAGAGTCTATCAAGTTAGAAAAACCAGGAGAGATTGAGGAAAGGCAATGAGTTTGGGTCCATTCAAGGCCACAAATACTCCTACAGAACCAATCAGCTCTCAAGAGTATTCTATTTCATAGAATGGAAAGAAAAATTACATGCTATCCCTTCTAAATTTAAAAAGAAGTAAGTTTGCACTCAGGGCCAGTTGAGTCATTCTATTCTACTTTTGGGTGCTCCAGTAATAAAGAATGGTTATCATAACTAACATTTATTTAGCATGTAGAATTTTGAAGAACTTTACAAGATTATTCTATTTGATCCTGATAATGCGTCTGTCTTTTCCCTTTAGCTAAAACTTAAATTTGTTCTGTTTTGCCCATGTTCACATTATAAACAGTAAAACTAAGAATGGAACTTGGAATATTCTTACTCAGAACCTATACTAATCCCAATAATCTATTTCTCCAAAATGCACATGCAAGATATGATACTTACACTCACCTTCTCATAGTGTCTTGGTTTGCCTGAGCTTCTATCACAAACACCATACAATGGGTTGGTTTAAACAACAAGTATTTATTGGTTCTTGATTTAAAACTGATACAAGATATAACATTTGCTTTCTCCCAGAAGACATTATCTTTCTGGTGCTGGCTGAAGGTGATCCATAGAATTTTGTGTATTTCCCATCACATGGCCATTTCCTCTCCTTTCTTCTGCTCTTTATTACTTTTTTTCACTTCACTTCCACCTATGAACTCTTTATAAGACCTCTAGTAATCTGGATTAAGACCCATCTTATTCAGTTAGGCCATACCTTAACTCAGTTAAGATCTTCAAGAGGTTATATTTACAATGGTTTCACCCCAACAGGAATGAAGATTAAGATTAAGAATATGTATAAATTAGGGTGAGTAAATCAATCTACCAAAACACAGTAAAATGGTAAAGAAAACTCTTAATGTGAAAGACTAACTAGAATTAACAAGAACAAGGAGTTTTAGTCCAAATAATGAATACTGTTAAAAAAACTCTCTTTGGAAGGAAAAAAAAGAAAAAGAGAGAATTATACCAGATTATGATTTAAGATTACTAACTATAGAAAGAGAAGAAAGACAATAAAGGCTGAAAGTATTCCTGTTTTTCAGAATATTTTATATTTTTTGCAATTGCAAGCATAATAATTGTGTATTGCATAATTTATGAAGATATGAGAGTTTCATGGGTCTCACAAACTCTTTTATAAAGGATAACTTTTAAAAAGTGCATTAATAAGGTAACTTCAAAACAGGCTGAAGCTTTGGATACAATTTATAACACTATTATTCAAAATGTGCATAAATTTCATCTGCTTCAGAAACATCTGTCTTATTTTCTTAAAATGCAGTAACAGCAATCCAACAACAGTATCACTACTTACAGTCACTAGAGCTGTGTCCTGGTTATATGTATTTTTAAATGAACTCTAACTGATTCTGACCATTCATTAGAATTGGTAAACAAAGGAGCAATAAGTAAATTTAAATGAGATATCTTTATAATTATTAATAATTACCTGATTGATTTTTTCTTGAAACTCCTGTAGCAAATATCAAACTACTTTTGAAAAATAGTTTTCACTTGGTTTTGAACACCTAGAAATTATCTTCTTTTCTCTTTTACTTTTAATGGATAAAATCATTTTTATATTGTCTTAACTATAATTCAGCTGAAATCATCTTTTGATCCCAGAGCTGCTTCATAGCATTTTTCATCTCTGAATTCCTGAGAGTGTAGATCAAGAGATTCAACATCGGAGTTACCATGGTATAAAACATGGCCACAGCTTTGTCAGTAGAGGAGTTTGTCACTGGGCAAAGATACACAAATAGGCAGGTCACAAAGAATAAAATGACCACAGTTATATGAGAGATACAGGTTGACAGGGCTTTGTGTCTCCCCTCCAAGTTGTGAGATTTCAGAGTGCACAGGATGGCCATATAAGAAACCATCAAAAGGAGGAAGTGTAACAGACATATGAACTCACTGTTGGCAGTAACAAAAAGACCAAGGGTATGGGTATCCATGCAGATGAGTTTTAAAAAGGGTTCAAGTCACACATGAAGTAGTCTATGATATTTGGGCCACAAAAGGTCAACCAAACTGTGAAGAGATGGACAAGACTTCTGTCTCAATCTACTCCTACAAAGAAGCCGGCTCAAGATGGTTGTGTAGTGCAAGGGTTTGCAAATGGCCACATAGAGGTCAAAGGCCATCACTGTGAGCAGGATGATCTCAGTTGCACCAAAAAGATGCTCAGCAAAGACTTGAGTCATGCATCCCCTGAAAGAGATGGTTTTCCTCATAGCCAGAGTGTCAGCTAGCATCTTAGGGATCATAAAGGAAGAACAGCAGCCATCTCTAATGGATAAATAAGAAAAGAAGAAGTACATGAGGGATCCCAGAACCCTGCTGTTGCTGATGGTGATCATGATGAGCAGATTGCCTGCCAGGGTGACCAAGTAGACAATTAAAAACATAGCAAATGAAAATTTCTGAAGCTCCACATCCTGGGTGAGACCCAGGAAGATGAATTCTGTGGCATTATTCATCCTCTCCATTACATTCAACTAAGGTGACAGGTGATTTACGTGAAAAAAATAATTCAATTTATCCTCATTAGTGGAATTTTCACTTATTAATACCCATGGAGTGCCTAATTTTTCATAGTTTTACCTAGTGCAAAAAGAAATGTAAAATTATATCAACTCTTTCATTTTTTATACAACAGGTGACGCTAGAGGTGGTACTTATTTTGTTTTTTTATAATTTCCTGATTTTCTTTTTATTTTCTACAACAAAAATGTGTAATTTTTAATTTAGGAAAATCATGTTTGGCATGAGGTTTCAAGAGCTAATCCATTAAATGGTTATATAATCACAGTACCAGATATCCAAAGTTGCATGTATTTAGCCCCAAAGTGGCTGGACATACTTACCAGAGAACAAGTGAAATCATTTTACTGATATCATTCAAAAATATTCCAAGATATATAGAGATCCTTTCAGGCTCTTTACTCCATGAGACATGTCTTTTCCTACTTTCTCTTCCTAGATAATATCTCCACTTTCTCAAGACTGACAGACTGTATTAAATGTCATTACTGCAGTTGACATACTGTCTCATCACACACATCTGTGTGTGTCCAATACTATTGGTCATTGAAGGCAATTATCTTGACTTTCTACTCTTTTAGTCTTAACCATTCTTGTATCCACAGTCCTGGCCAAAATGTAAACACTCATAAAGCATTTTCTCAGAGAGGGAGAAGGAAAAAGGCAAAAGAGAAAGAAATTAGAAGGGAAAGAGAAAAATAGAAATATATGAGAAAGCAAATAAAGAGAATGGGCATTAAATTCAAAGATAGTTTGGAATCCTGGAGTAAAACTATTCCTTAATCACTATGTAACATTAATTAATTTTATCTGTCACTGTTCAATTTCTTCATCTGTTAAACTATGAATAATTATACTTCTATATAGGATTATGGTGAGAATTAAAATTGTTGCAAACATTCTATTATTTTTATATGATTTTACTATTCTCATGGAAATACCACCAAAGAAAACAAAGAAAAAGTAGCTTTTAATGTCTCCAAAAGTCATAAGTTTTCAGAATTTATGACTTTTGGAATTATTATTTATGACTTTTGGTGAGTTATAAATGTGAGGAGAAACAAGAGAACAGTGAAAACTAAAATTGAAAAAAGAGAGTTTGTTAGATTTAAAAAAACAGGCTGCTAAAAGAATACTTAATACATAAAATAACAGAATACTTAACATAAAAGAATTCTCAACATAAAGATTGTTTCTGGGGGATTTTTTCATTTGTTTCTGTTATTCATTAGTTTTCTCAAAAAAATATTTCTTCGAAATTTGACTCTTAGCATTGAGTATGTCTTTCAAAACTGTAAGAACAGTTCACTATTCAAATAAATAGTTGGGAGAAAGTGATACTTTGCAGGATTTGTGATCTATTCATGTTCCTATATATACTGCTGGCCAATGTTCAGTACCATAAGCATTAGCTGAATAGGAGATAATGTAAAACAAGAAAGGGAAGAGAAAAAAGGAATGATAAAGAGAAGAAAAATGGATGTAAACAGAATCATCTAAGACATTTTTTAAAAAATATGTAGGCATCTTGTAATATTTTAAACAAGGGCTGGATTTAAAATGCAAATATTTTGGATTTTAACTGGCCTCATAAAAAGGGTCATTTTTGGAAAACACTGTATAGAATGTTGTAACAACCTGTTTGTCATCTATTGATTTTTAGCAAACTAATAAAATCTTAAAATAACCCATTTGTGGATTTTTTCATACAGTGTACCTGCAGCCAGAGCCATGATTATACCACTTTAGCAGGATGAAACTCAGTCTTTCCAAGAAAAGAAAAGATCAAAGCAAAATCAAAAACAAGAAAGTTGTAACTTTTTTATATACTGATGTACATCTGTTTGTCAAGAACTTCTTACTGAGCCTGAGCTTGCTTCCATAATAAGCTATCCCAGATAGTATACTCATTCAGCTTTGGTGTTTAAAAGGAATTTGAGTCTTTGAGAGGGGGAAAAATCAGCTACTCCTGTTCATTTCCATTTCTATGGGACTCATAGAAATCTTGGAGATTTTTTAAGTATTATATGATATTTTGATAGCCTTGATCAGGGCTCTAACAATAGGGTAGCCATTTTTAATGCTAGGAAAAGTAAATCCAATTTCCAAGACATCAGCAGTAGGTTGAGGTTCCCTGAATGAGACATCTCATGATGCCAATCCTTCTGGCCTTTCCCAGAGCATCAGTACTCTGCTCACAGCCAAATATTTTGGTCCTTCCTTCTCCTACCATTTCACTGGATGTCCTTGGCTGGCCACAGTTGTGTCAGGGAGATGCACTGCCTTTGTGATTTGTTCTGCCCAGAACTCTATACTGTCTTTCCTTCTCAACTCATTCAGTTTCCATGCCATGGAGAGACAGTTTATTTAAGTAAGTAAAATCATCCCAGGACTAGTTCCTCAGGGGAAGAATAATTAATATTATGAGTCTTTCTCAAAATGGCAACCAAATGTGTATTCCTTCTTTCTTCTTTCCTGCTGAGTCAGAATATAGATTCTTTATTTCTATTCTTTCAACAAACATTCACTGAACTCTAAAATTGATCAGTCACTGTTTTGTTTAATAATAAAAATGACAGTAAGAGCTATTGAGCACCACGTCTATATTAAACACAATCTATGTGATACCCTTTGTGGTGGGTACTATTAATACTCCCATTTTATTTTTTTTGGGTTAAGAAACTGAATCACTATGAATTTAAGTAATTTACCCAAGAAAAAAAGAAAGCAGGTGGCTGAACTGAGTTTTATATCTGTCTTCCTCCATAACCCAAAGAATATCTCTGCCTTTGTGATGCAAGAATTCATCTTTTAAAGCAACAAATAAACAAGCACCCTGTCTCCCTGGAGCTGCTTGTCCTTCACAGGTTTTGAAATCTGTAGTTGCTGTGCTTTGGAACCCTGCTTGTTTTGTTTTTATTTTTGGTTTAGGCATTGCTCCTGGTAGTGTTGGTGCTTCGTAGCTGATGGTGGTAGAAGGATTTCAGGGTAGTTTCCACTTTTTTAGATTATTGACAGTTTGCTATGGAGACTTGTTCACATTAACAGGTATTTATGTGCCATACTAATTTTTGCATATGTAACTAAGAGTCAAAATTATGAATCATAGGTATGTAAATGTTAAAGAGTACTAAAACTTCAAAACTGCTTACTGTGGTAGTTTTGAGAATACATACTCCCAGCAGTAATGTATGAAAGCCCACTGGCTCATACCCTCTAAATCACATAGTATTCTCACACTTTTTTTATTTTTTGTAAATTAAATGTTATCTCTTTGTTGGTTTTGTTTGCATTTCCTTATTTTTTAATGATTTGATTTTATCTCCATACTTTTATTCATTACATCTCCTTCTTTTCTCTGAAATGCTTGCTCATGTATTATACCCATTTTAATATTGAGTTATTTGTCTTTTTTTCTTTTTGATAAGTAGTTGTTCATTATATATCATTGTGATGGTTAGGCTAATGTGTCAACTCGGCCAGGTAATTATGTCCAGGTGTTTGGCCAAACAAGCACTGTGCTAATTGTAATACAAGAACATTTAGGGGACTTTGGTCACCAGTCAGTTTACTGGGTGGATGGCTGATTACATCTGCATCAATCAGGGAGATTGCCTTCAGCAATGGATGATACTGTTATCCAATTAGTTGACTACCTTAAAAGAGGAAGTTATTTCAACATTCAAGAAGAATTTCCCAATTTGTCTTTGAACAACCAGCTTCTCCCAGAACCTCATCAAGGACCTTCATTGGACTTTCATCGGAGCCCCTGGTTTACAGCCTGCCTGCAGAACCTGGACTTGTGCATCCCCACGGTCACGTGAGAGACTCTTATAAAATCTCATATTATTGACAGATATCCCCTGTTGATGCTGTTTCCCTAGAGAACCCTGACTAATACAATCATAAAAAAAAATTTCAGCAGATATCTTACAAACATGATCTAATTATGACTTCTCTTATTAATTATTTTAAAGTGCTCTCATCAACATAAGGTCTAATATAAATGTTGATATGTATATATAATTTCGTTTATGATGAAGAAAAATTTTTGTGTTTTCTTTAAGAAAATTTTACATACCCCAATGTCACAAAGATACTCACTCATGTTTTCTTCTAAAATATTTTGTGTTTGGCTTTTAATATATATATTTTTACCAAACTGAGATTGGTTATGAACTGTGCTTATACCACACGTGCAAAGATATGCTCTAGTTTTCTCCAAGATGATGTATACTTTTCACTTTTAATTTTACATTTATGATTTAATTCAATTATTTTGTGGGATGTTAATTATCAGTTGAGGTTCATTTTTATCCATATGGATATCCAGATATTAATGTGTCTTTCACTGAAAATACTTTTCATTTTTTATAATTGCTTTGTCAATTTTTTGGTGAAAATCAATTGATGATATATGTGCAGGTGAATTTCTGGACTTTCTCTTCTGCTCCATTGAGCTGCATACCTACCTTTATGTCAATACCACACTGCCTTGATTATTGTATTTTTATATTAACTCTTGATATCTAGAAGAGTAGATTTTCGACAGAGGTCTTTCACAAGATATTTATTCCTAAATATTTTTATTCCTATATATTTTGTTTCTTATCTAAATGGAAATAATGTTTTCTAATTTCATTTTCCAATGTTTTTATTATTAATGTAGAAAACATAATTTTTAATACATTGCTCTTTTTACCAGCAGTATAGTAAAATTTAGTTTTTAATTCTACTAGTTTATTTTCTAACTACAAACCATATAAATTGCAGATAAAAAAGAGTTTAATTCTTCTTATCCCAACCCAGGCACTTTTTCTTTCTTTTTAAAGCCTGATTAGTACATCTAGTACTTTATTGAATAGAACAGAAAAGCAGACATCATTGTCTTCTTCCTAAACTTAGGAAGAAAGTGGTGCAGTATTTTATCATTAACTCACTGTAAGCTTTTTGTTAATGCACATTATCACATTCAAGGGGTTTACTTTTATTCCTAAATTGCTGAAGGTTTTTATCAAAATTGGAATGATGTTTGCCAAAACTTCTATCCATAGATATGACCATATATTTTTTCTTTATCTTGTTTATTAGTGAATTATATTGACTGATTTTCTATTAAACAAATCTTATAATTCTTAAATAAATCCCAATAGGTCATGATATATTACCTTTTAATAATATTACTACATTTATGATGACAACAAAAATGGCACTGTAAGAAATTTCAAATACCATGCCTTCACTAAAGCAATGATTAATCTGACATGAAACTTTCACTATCAATTTTTTTTGGAACTCTGTAACCTTAACCAAGGACCTATCGGAAAATGTAAGGACAGAGATGGACGTGTAAAACACTCCAGGGTGCTGTTCCCCCAGAAAATATTTGACCAACTAGCATAGACTAGCAGAGCCATCTTCCTCAAAGTTCTGGAAAACAGTTAATGGGTTGCAGTAACAGAATGAGTGCTAAACCAAGAAAACATGGTTTTATATAAACAGTGGGAGAAGCTCATGGTGCCCTTGCTTGCACCTCCCCAACATCTCTGTGGTGTCCAGCCAGCTTATGCTCTCATTGTGTTTCTCTGGTCCTACTCTAGAAGGAGCAGAGTAGCTCCAATTTGCATACTGGGGTAGCTGTATATCAGTGCCAGTCTATGGAGTGACAGCTTTAAAGAATGAGCTCATTTCTGTCTCAAGCTCCCAGGACTTGCCCTGAAAGTAAGTTAAAATAGGATAAGAAAGAATAATTCCAAGCAGTCTGGGACAAAGGATGAACTGTTTTTAGTCATACAAAAGAGCATCCTGTAGAGCTATAAAATTGATTTTAGGGAGTAGAGGGAGCATTCATATTCTTGTAAAAGGGGAATTCCTAAGGCTATTAACAAAAACAAGACTAAGACAAGAAGGAGGCTCAGAAAAGATGGAGAGGACCAGGCACTTCACACTCACCTCAAGATTATTCTTTTGATTAGAGGGCTAAACTCTGAAGAAGAGCATCAGCCAACAGAGAGCCAATGTGCAAAGACTGTGAAAGGTGGTCTTTGCATCTGTTTTTTTGTCAGGTCCTAGCACATAAGTTCATATCACTAGCTAGATAAACACTAGAGAACAGGCAATTCAAGCACTAAATCTTAGATTAACCCTTTAAGTTATTAAAACGTACAGTATGTAACAAAGTTTACAAGAAAAGGAAAGAAATAAGATATGATTGCCAATGCAAAGGAAAGAGAAAAAAAATCAAGAAATCATTAACAAGAAGACAAAACATTGGAAACATGGGAGAAAGCATTTTTTTTTTTTTTTAAGGATCAGTGTGCTTATGGAGAAAGAACTAAAGAATATCAGGAAGAAATGAGTTAACAAAAAAAGAATCTCAATAAATGGAAAGACATTTTAAAAAGGAACCAAGCAGAAATACTGGATTGAAGACTACAATAACTGAAAGGAAAAATTCCCTAAAAAGTTTCAGCAGCATATTGTTGTTGGAAGAAGAAACAATCTGTGAACTTGAACACTAAACAATTGAAATGATTCATAATGAGCAGCATAAAAGAAAAAGAATGAAAAGTAAAAAAAAAAAAAATGAACAGAGCCTAAGAGAATTGTGTGACATCATAAAGCATACCAAGATATGCATTATGGGAGTTCCAAAAGGAGAAAAAAGAGAAAGAGACAGAATGAATATTCAAAGAAATATTGGCAGAATACTTCCCAAACACAAAATACTTGATATGCATATCCAGAAGTACAGAAGACTCTCAACAGAAAAAATTTGAAGAGAACCATGCTCAGAAAAAAAGAAGTCAAATCGTCAAATGCCAAGGATGAGGACAGAGTTTTGAACCTGGGAAGAGAAAAGCAGCATGTATGTACAAGAGAGCCCAAATAAGAGTAAATGTCGATTACTCATCATTAAACATGGAGGCAAGAAGGCAGTTGGACAAAATATTTAAAGTGCTAAAAGAAACCAATTGCCAACCAAGAATTTTATGTCTGGCAAGACTGATTTTAAAAAGTGAGGGAGACAAAAAGACATACGCATATAAACAAAACTGAGGGAAATCATCATCACTAGACATGCCTACAAATAATGCTAAAGGGAGTTCTTCAATCAGAAAGGAAAGGACAATAATAGACAATGGATTGAAACAGCATAAAGAAATAAAGAATTCCAGTAAAGGAAATCATATGGATAATTGCAAATGTCAGTACTATTGTAACATGTTTATTGGTATGTAACTCCACATCTGACGTCCTAAAACTTCTGAAATGCAAATACATAAAACGTAATGATAGATCTATGGTTTGGATATACAATGTATAAAGATGAAATTTGTAATGACTTCATAAAAAGCAAGTGATGAGAGAGGGATATATGAAAATTTTATTTTTATATTATTGAAGGTAAGTTATATCAAATCAAATATGATAATGGCATAACATTGTGATTGTACCTAATGCCACTGAATTGTACACTTAAAAATGGTTAAATTTTAAAATTTCATGTTATGGATATTTTACCACAATGCAAAAATGTTTTAAAGCAATTAATTTGTTATTGACTATTATTGGGAAACATATGGAGATTTTAATTCAATTTTGCAACTTATTTGTCCATTAATATCATTATCAAATATTTCATTGAAGTTAGTCAAATTAATCATACCAGGTGCAGCAGTATTACACCAAATGGCAGTTAAATTATTTCTTAAACTACTACCATTATAAAATGTTATTTAGAATTAAAATGGTAAATTCTTGGCCTTCCCAACAAAATTATTCCCTGCCAATCTACCAAACGATGTCATGGAATGGGGTATGAATCAAGAACCAAGTCTCACCTAATTATGGATTCTGTTTCTTTCATAGTACAAGATAAATGCCCTGTTTCATACTATAAAACTGTACTAATAAGGGATTCCAATTAGTCTTACTTATAAGTAATGACCATCATCTCCAAAATGGTAAAATCTTAATGAAATTTAATAGGTTTCTAGTTCCAAATAACTGTGCAATTGGATACTTCAGGTTTTAGTTTATGTGAGAGACCTTGGAAGTTAATGAGAACCTAAGCAAATATATTATTTCTTCACATATTCTCCTAGACTATGGGAACCAAAAGTTCCCCATAAATTCATTCTTATACTCCTGCTGCCAAGAACCCAAGCCATTGCCTTTGAGCTCCCTACCCATACATTAGAGGAAGCATGGTTCACATCCCCTCTTGGGTCAGTATGCATGGTCTTATCAAAAATTGTATCCTAGTATGCTGTATAACCATCTGCTATTTTTATATTAGTTTTTCTACAACTCATCAACTTGCTTGTCATCCTTTCACTTCTTCTCTGAAAAATATCCATTCAAAGAGGCCATTAATTGCCAAAAATTCCACTTCCTGACTATGATTCTCTTCAGTAAAGGCAGTTTCTGCTTGGACCTCTAAACCTCTGCCAACTTCTCCAGGATTATTTAGACATTTAGACCAATGATTGCTTATCCACCAACTATACCGATGCTAAACGTGTTGATTGAGAAAATTCAAGTGTATGTTTTGGATCAGAAAGTATTAATTTCCCCAGTATAATGTCATATGGATATTATCATCTTCCCCAATATAGTTTAGTTTCAGTATGAGAAAAAACTTGCCATGGGCACATCCAGCATATATTGAAACTAAGATCAAACCACATAGGCCCTCCAAAAATTACTTTGGCTTCTATTTCCATGTATTCTGTACTTTGAGAATTGTGCTCAATCTGAAAATTTAATATCATTAAATATTAGGGCACAAAATACGAAGACAAGTCGGGCATGCAGCAGGAAGGCATGCATGTTGGTCCATTTCTCAACAGGCCAACCTTCATTTTTAATTGACCTGTGGCTCTGTTTTTGAACACAGTCCTTTTTGTGCATCTGGATTGCAAAATTTCTCCCATATTCTCTCCCAAAATGAATTTTATAATTTTTCCAACTCTTGCCCCACAGGTGTTGTTAATGTCATTGAGACACATCCTATAGTTGAGTCCAGATAGAATGCTTCTGAATTCTGAGTCTGCACTTTCTTTCCCATCACATCCATGGAGTAGCTCATCAGCTCCAAGGATAGGGGCAGGTTTCTGCAAACAAATACCTTCACCCTTATGGCTACCTGTAAATGTAGCTGAATGATACTGTATTAGTCAGCCAAAGGGGTGCTAATGTGAAATACCAAAAATGGGTTGGCCTTTATAAAGGGTATTTATTTGGGGTAGAAGTCCACAGTTACCAGGCTATAAAGCATAAGTTTCTTCCCTCACCAAAATCCATTGTCACGTGTTGGAGCAAGACAGCTGCCGACATTTGCCCAGGGTTCAGGCTTCTTGGGTTCCTCTCTTCCCGGGGCTGCATTTCTCTCCGGGCTTAGCTCCTGTTTCCTCCACAAGGTCAGCTGTAGGCGATCAGGTGAATGGCTTGCTTCTCTTCTCCTGGGACATTCTTTCCAACATCAGAGCTGCTTCTCAAAGACTGCTTCAACTCTGTTCTTTGCCTTGCCTTTTATATTCGATTCCCCACCCACCAAAGGGTGGGGCTCAATGCCCTACTGACATGGCCCAGTCAATGCCCTAATCATAACTTAATCATGCCCAGAATAACAGATCAGTTTACAAGCATGATCCAGTTATATTTTTGGAATTCATAATTACATCAAATTCCCAGATGGCTACATTCCACCCTCTGAATTCCAAAAACACATTACAATATTAAAAAAAAAAACTTAATTCAGTTACAATTCAAGTACAAAATCATATCATAATCATTTTAAAGAAATACAGTTCCTCTTGAGGCAATGTCCCATCTGCTATAGACCTCCAAAACTTACAAAACCATTTAACTGCTTCCAATACACAAATGGAAAGACAAAGGGTAAACATTTTCATCATTATAAGGAGAAATTGGGATGTTAAACATGAGTCATGGATCCTTTACAGTTCAGTAAAACTGCAGGGCATCTCCATTCAATTTCAAAGTCTGAGAGTCATTTTTAGAAGATAGTTTCTTCTCCTTGGGGCCACATGGGAACCCACCCTTTCCACAGGCTTGCCCAATGGCCATTTTCTCGGTTCCACCCTCATCAAGCATCTGGGTGTTGACCAAGCTCCAGAACTCACCCTCCAAGAGTGTTGGGGTGATTGCCACACCTTACCCAATCTTTGGGTTAGAGTCTTAGCCGCCCTAGTACAGTGAGGTGAAGACAACATTCCCCCTAATTTTTGGCATACAGGCTCAACCCTCTCAGAGCAAAGGGTTGACCACCTGGCCTTCTCCAATCCATGGGGGACAGGTACACCCCTCTCAGACCTATGGGGTGTTGACCTTAACCGCCCTAATCTTTGAGGAATGTGCTCCACCCTCCGTCCACCCTGGTGTGGCAAAACTCTCCCAGATCATCAGGTGGGGACATCCACCCTCTTCAACTGCTGGGGAAAACTCACCCTCTCTGCACCATGGGGCATCAAAACTTTCTCAGAACATTGGCTAGGAACATCCACCCTCTTCAACTGTAGGGGCAAACTCACCCTCTCTGTACACATGGGTGGGGCTCCTCTCTTGGCCCAAGGAGATGTCTTAAGTCCGGATCTCTGCTTCAATGGTTTTCTTCTTAAAGCTGATTCTCCTTCAATCTCTCCTTTCCATGTCCTCTTTTGTCTATGCTGACAGTGGTTTTATTCATACAACTCTCTCAAAAACTTTGTTGGTTTAACATGCAGGAAGCAGAGGTCCAAGCCATCAGACAGTAAGACATTCCACAAGTCTTTCCTAGATAACTGCATCTTCAATTTTGATTTACAAGTTTCAAGTTTAATAAAGTCTTCAAATGGGGCACTTTGATCTGGGAATTTGATTTCCACAAACTTGGAAGATCCAGAATCAGTTTCTGTTTTCTTTGTGCCCAAAATTTCAGTCCTTAGTGTATTTTGCTCATCTAGTGTTTTGCTATAAGCTGCAAGGAGAAGCCAAGCCGCATTCTTCAAATTTACTTTGGAAAGTTCTTCTGCTAAATGCTCAGGTTCACCATTTTCAATTTCTGTCTTCCATATAACACCAGGAGTTAATTCTAAGTTCTCTGCAACTTTAAAACATGGATCACCTTTCCTCCAGTTTCCAACAAAAATTTCATCATTTACTTCTAAGGCATCATAGAAAGTCTCTTTAGTGTCCATATTACTATCAACAGTCTCTTCAAAGTGATCTAGGCCTTTTCCATCAAGCATTTCACAATTCCTTGAAAAAATACCCCTTACCCATTTATAAAACCATTCCAACATTTTGGTAATTACAAAAGCACTTCCCCACTCCTTGGTACCAATTTCTGTATTAGTCAGCCAAAGGGAAGCTAATGTGAAATACCAAAAATGGGTTGGTCTTTATTAAGGGTATTTATTTGGGGTAGAAGTCCACAGTTACCAGGCCATAAAGCATAAGTTTCTTCCCTCAACAAAGTCCACTGTCACGTTTTGGAGCGAGACAGCTGCCGACATTTGCCTAGGGTTCAGGCTTCTTGGGTTCCTCTCTTCCCGGGCTGCGTTTCTCTCCGGGCTTAGCTCCTGTTTCCTCCACAAGGTCAGCTGTAGGCGATCAGGTGAATGGCTCGCTTCTCTTCTCCTGGGACCTTCTTTCCAACATCAAAGCTGCGTCTCAAAAACTGCTTCAACTCTGTTCTTTGTCTTGCCTTTTATATTTGATTCCCACCCACCAAGGGGTGGGGCTCAATGCCCTACTGACATGGTCCAGTCAACGCCCTAATCATAACTTAATCATGCCCAGATTAACAGATCAGTTTACAAGCATGATCCAATTATATTTTTGGAATTCATAATTACATCAAATTCCCAGAGGGCTACAGATTCCAAAGTAATATTAGGCTTTCCTTTTATTGCATTATTCATTTATTTCCTCCCTTTTTATCTGCTATTATTTTCCTTCTTAAAATTTGAATTAAATTTCAACCAGATTCTTTACCAGATATAACCCAGGGTTCTTTTATACCATTCATGTAAGGACCTTTTTTAGAGCACTTTCCCAGTTCATAGCCTATTAACATTCCATTGTTTACTGCCCAATAATCAGTAAAATCTATACCATATCACTATTGTTATCATCCTGTTTTTATGATGCGACAAGGAGCACCACTCATAATTCTGCCCATTGAGTGTATTTATCTTTTCCTTTTCAATGAACTGGTGTCTCTGCTGCTTTTCAGACGGAATGCTGCCAACTCTTTTTTTTTTTTTTTTTCCCCTTAGGTCCTGGGGCCAAGGATTAAACCCCAGACCTCATGTGTGGAAAGCCAGTGCTCAACCACTGAGCCACATCAGCTTCCCTGAGTTGGTTTTTTTATTTGTTTGCTTGTTGTTTGTTTGTTTGTTTGTTGTTTTTTGTTTTTCTTTTTTTACTCCTAGGAGGCACCAGGGACTAAACTTGGGACCTACCAAGTGGGAATCCATCCTTCAACTGCTCCCTGCTGCCAACTGTTGAGTTACTATCTGTAAACCATGCTGCTTGTATAGAAGCCTTCAATAAGTGATAATGTAGAGAAGCTCATTTCACTATAAAGTTAGATTACTCCTCAGATTGATAGAATTCAGGGCAAAATGGCACAAAAGCCACCTGTGTATGCGATGAGCTCCCCTTTCACATGTTGTTTAACTTACATTTTAAGTAATAAGGGAATTTTATATAGTTTTTTTTTTAATCTGCTAGACTTATTATCTGATAAAACCCAGGACATGTAATTATTTTTTTCCTCAAAATAATGTTATATCCTTTAGTAATTAAAGAGGTTTCCACTACTCCAATAAAAAGCCAGCAACTACCTTCCAAACGTGTGTATTTTTTGCTGGGTCAGGTAAATTTCCAGTCCAAAAGGAGATCTGTGAGGAACTCATGGTAAGTTCCACACCCTATGTTCCTCTCTTGATTATGCCCTTTCTCTCATACATTCCAACCTCTCTCTATCATTGCTCTCTATTTCTCTGTTGCTTCTGTCTCCCTCTCCTTTTCTATGAGCTTCTTCTCGTTACTATTTGAACATGATCAATTTCTCCCATACAAAAAAAAATATTCATCCTACTCTTATGTTCTCCTTTAGTGACTAATTAGAAAATTTTTACAACTATTTTGTTGAACAGAAAAGTTGAGGACCTTGCCCAAGATCACACAGACTATACAAGCTTGAATAAATGATAACTAAAATATAGAAGTAGTAGATAAATCTGTCATGTAAACATTTCTCTCAACTTAATTCAGAATATATTTTCCAACTATTTGTTGTGTGTAATAAAGCAGTTGTATGTGTCACATGCTATATTTTGGTATTCTACTCAAACATGTTATTTTATTTAAGACTTTTTTATAGGTACATGTAAGTTAAGTGACATGCATAGAGTCATAGAGTAAGTAGTTGAATTGTTAACCATTACCAAGTTCATGAATTTAGTGTGTAATTTCTCTAGGATCCTATCACATCCCACCCATGTAGGAAATCAGGAAATTCTTAGAATCAAAGCATTTTACATCGTACTTAAACAGGTCATCAGAATAGGGCACAAAACTGAGAAAGGAAGATAGATGTTCTCTTTTCTCCAACCTCACTTTCCTGGTCAGCTGCAGCACACGGGATCTTTCTTAGGAAGATGTCCTTCCTGCCACTCTTCATTGAACAAAAGTACCTAAACACTTCAAACCTGATCTGAGTCTGCTCTTTCTTTCCCATCACATCCATGGGGTAGATATATACCACCAGTGTCTTATGCGGTTCAAAAACATAAAGATTATAACTCAAGATTAGAAATCAGATCAGTCTGGAGTTATGTATTCATGATATTAAATATTAGGTTTTTCACTTTGGTCAAATGAAGTTCAAAGTCAGCAAAAATTTTCTTATATGTATAAAACGGTAATAATAATACCAGCCTCATATGTACTATATAAGACTCTGATGAGATATCTCACTTCGTAAAGTAAAAGATTTATAGAAGTGTTCATTATTTGTTAGTTCTCTTTGTACACACATTTCCATTAACATCTACAACCTTTCCAGGGAAATCAAACTTCATTATTAGTTTTTCTATATATATAGAGAGAAGATCAAAATATCAGAAAAAAAATAAAAATTATAATGTTTTTGTGACTCAGTATTCAATTTTGCAATACTTGTCCTTTCTTCTCTCAAGTTCTCTATTTTTCAGAATCCTACTAAGCATAAGAGAAAAGAAAATAAACTACATATATGAGTTAATAAATCTTGCCAGAAATATGGGTCAGTGACACCACATCTCCTTTTCTGTGCAGAATATAACAGGCGATAATTAGTCTTCATTTTGTGCCGGGAATCATTCTAAGCTTGTTACGCACATTAGCTCCTATAACTGCACAACACACCTTTGTTATAGTTCTTTATCATCCCTTTGTACAAATATGAAAACTAGGTATAAGGAGTTTGAGAAACTTGTCCAATTCTGCATAGTTAGTAAGTAATAGAGTCAGTCTTAGGAGGCATGTTTTATTGTTTCCAAAGCTCTTGCTCTTAATCATTATTCAGATTGTTAATCTTAGAGAGCAGTTTATCTGGTTTACATGTGTCAATCCTCAGGGCATCAGCAGTAGAATAACAGTTTGCACTGGTCTAAATGTGTTTACATAATATATTAGAAAGATATTATTAGTATTGTTTTGCAGGCTCTGACTAGCTCTTGCACCCATACTCCCATGATAGCACATTCTTAAGTGCCTTAAGTCCCAGACTAAAATTTCACTTTCAAACTACACCATAGAGGCTGACAACCCAGCTCAACTGACTCTCCCTCACCACCTTGGTCACAGAAGTCACAGCCACAAGAGAGAACATGAGGAATTATTTTTGCTGTCATCTCAACTAAAGTTGCATATTCTAATCCTCTGGATAATGAGAGTTTATAGTGTCCTTAACTCCTTATACTTGAGAAACATCAGTTAAAATATTTCCCTGTAACCATACATGAAAATATTAGTAGGTATAGACTCTGGGGATTCCTGAATATTGACGTGCACATCAGCATAGACAACCACATATTACAGATGCTGCTTGGATCTAAGATTCCAACCACTTGGATCGTGACCGAAGGACCAAAGGAGTTATCTCGAGATTTTGCATGGGCTTAGCACTGGCTGTCTAAGAAAAAGGCTTAAAACAGATTTCAGACACCTGATCAAACAGGACAACTTTCTACAGTTGCTGAGTTCATAAAAGCCTTAGTTTTACTGCTTTAACGTAAATTGCTATTTTGGGGTTTAAATCAAGTTAGAATTCTGATCAAGTGACTGTTATTATATCATCCACCTGGTCCCCAAGAGAGCAAAAATGAGCAAATGTGTAAGGATAGGTCTTACAGAGAGATATCCACCATTGGTTAGGTTTTCCCACACCATAACTTTCTTTTGAATTTAATTCTTTGGAAGTTTACTGATTATGAAATTAATTATCTCAGCAGGGGTGAATGTGACCCACACAGGATCATTAAGCCTTTAGAGCAAAACTAACCTCAGTCCATGAACTCAGAATTATTTAGGAAGTGTCTCTTAGTAATTGTATTCAAGTCACTAATTGAGGAAAAGAAATACTCTACTTAAGGCAAGGATTCTTAACCTCTTTTGTTCCATGGAACCCTTTGACAGTCAGGTGAAAACCATGGACCCCTTACTAATTCCACACCATCTTGTGTATTATTTAATAAATATATCACACCCGAACCAACACTTCCTCACAAGAATAATTTTTTTTTCATTTCAATTCAAGCTTAAGGACCCTTTTTTAATAACACCTGACTGAAGGCAAAAATGGGTAAGGGTGCGAAGCAGCAGAAAATAATGGGTCAATTGTTGCTGAAAATAAAAACCCTTGTTGTGGAATGAACATGTTACTTCTTCTCCAAATGCATTCAGAGAGGTAGGTACAATCTTATTAGTATTTTCACTCAAGTTGACACTAGAGTTCAATTTATAGGTAGATTATATTTAGACATGTGTTTAATTACGAATAATGGATGATATAACCAGTCTACTTAAAAAAGCAGTCATTGAGATATTGTGGGCCTAGATAATAGATAAAAAAGTAAAACCTTTTAAAATTATTTTACTGATAATAAAGGCAGTATATTTTCTTTATAGTAAGACTCAGATCAGAAAAACTATGAAAGACATCTATAAAAATTGCTGTTAATCCCAAATTCAGATAAGTGTTATTCATTGTTAGTGTACTTTTTAAAGCTATTTTTCCAAGTACACAAGTCATTTTAGACAATTGAGATCCTAATATATATATGACATTTTGAATCTTGCATTTTCCATTGAGAATTTTACTGAAAATACCTTTGCACATCAGTAAATCTTCTTACAGATCCCTTTAATGTCTATCTGATACTTCTTAATTATACATCATAATTAATTTAACTGTTCCATTTAGGTAGGTATTTGGGTAGCTTTAAAAATTTTTTACTATTATAAAAATGTTATGAAATATAATCTGCATGAATAAATGGTGTCCATATTTTTATCTAGAATAGATTTCTAAGAATAAGGAGTAGTGGATGAAGGGATATGACCAATTTTAAAGCCCTTCTTATATAAAGTCAAATTTATTTCCAGAACTTTGTATTTCAATGCATACTCACCAATGCTGGATAATATAATTCTCCATAGTCTTTGCAATTTTGCCAGTTAAAATATTTTACTATTTAAGATATATTTCTTTAACTTTTGAAATAGAAATTTTTTTAGATATTTCATGGTTTTGTATAAGATTTAGCTTTGCAATATTTTGCCCTTTCTATAATGTTGTGAATAGACTTTTTTCTTTATTTGTAACTACTAATAATATTTTATTTCTATAAGAATACCTGTCTGCTATATTTGTAAATATTTGTCAAGTGTGTTCCATGTCTTTGTGTAGTTTAATTCATCAGTTTTTCCTATATTTTATACCACCACATTTTTCCTAAACATATCCTCTTCATTCAGAGATCAGATATGTATTTATATCTTTGTTTTGTTTTGAACAGATTGATGCTTTATTATAAGCTTTTTTACGTACAATTCTTTGTTTTCCTGCTTTTGATAATGATATAAAAAGAAGGCTTGCTTTTTTGGAAAAATCAGATACAGAAATTACTCTTATTGCCTCCTTTAAACTTTTATTGTCCCTCTGAAAAGCGTAGTAAATCGTCAAATAATGAACTCTAAAATTTCAAATAGATTTGAGGAAATGGATTGCATTAAGCTCTGTTGTATCCTTTAAAGAGTATTCTTCTTCCAGAGGTGTTCCTTAAAAGATCTATGATATTCTTATACAAATTTATATGGATGTAGCATAAGTTCACAAATATAAATGCCTGGGTATATCTTACTGAGTTTGGTTGATTTTGAAATGTGACTAAGTTCTCCCTAATTTCAAAGAGAACTCATGTAAGGTTTTATAATCACGTTGAAATAAGTTAAAACTTATAATAAACTTTCCGTTTTAACATGACCAGCATGAGTGGATAGAGAAGAGCTGCAGGGCTTATAAATTCAAGCCTCTCTTTTATCTTACAGGTCCTATTTTATTCCAATATTTCTATGGGAAAAATACTGTGGCAGGGATTGGTCATAATTGTGGGAAAACTTCCTGACATGTCAAAAGTCATAAAACCATAATGTGTGTGTGTGTGTGTGTGTAGAAGAGGGATACATGTTCAATATGATACTAATGATAAAGTCCAACCTTAACTCTAGGATTTATCATCTTAGGATTTCTGTCAATTTTACAGGAAACAAAGAACCTTGACAAATAATATTTTTTAATCAAATTTTATTTATAACTTTTGTAATCTGTTTGCTCTTTGCAGATATATCAATTATCTGATTGCCAAACTGGATTTATGGAGTGAGTGAACAACATGACAGAATTCATCCTACTCGGCCTGCTGCAGAACACAGATGTGCAGAAACTTCTGTTTATTGTGTTTCCACTCATCTACTTTCTCACTCTGGCCAGCAACTCACTTGTTGTAGTGACCATCACCATCAGCCCAGCCTTGGGTTCACCTATGTATTTTTTTCTGTATTCTTTGTCCTTTCTAGATGGATCCTTTTCTATTACCATGGTCCCAAAAATGATATTTGACTTATTCACTGAGAAGAAAACTATCTCTTTCAGTGGGTGCATGACTCAGCTCTTTACAGGGCATTTCCTTGGAGGAGTAGAAATCATTCTACTCACCATGTTGACCTATGACCACTATGTTACCTTCTGTAGTTCCATGCACTACATGATCATAATTAACCACAAAGTGTGTGTCCTCCTGGTGGTCATGTCCTGGGCTGGGGATTTCTTCCTGCCTTGATTCAAATCCCTTTTGTGCTCTGGTTGCCCTTCTATGGCCTCAGTGTCATTGAAAATTTTGCTCTTGATCTTTACCCTCTGCTGAAATTCTCCTGCTCTGACACTCACATCTTTTAACTCTTTATTGCAGCCAATGGTGGACTGTTATATATGCTCACTGTAGCAGTTCGGCAATGTTTATGAATCCAAAAATAGATATTGGATTATGTTTGTAGACTGGCCTGTTTGTACATTACATAATATTGGATTCAGAGGTTTCACTTTTACTTGATTAAATAATGATTAAGACTTTGATTGGGCCATGTCAGAAGAATGTTGATTCCCCACCCTCTTGGTGGGCAAGGACTCACAGAGAAAACTACATGGCAGAGCAGAGTTAGTTGGAGTTTTGATGCTGGAGTTTAGAGCTGGAGCCCAGGAAGTAAGCACATAGAGGAGCAGAGAACTGAGCCCAGAGAGAATCGAGTCCCGGGGAGAGAGACAGCGTCAGTCACCAGACAGTCTACACCTGGCCTTGTGGAGAAAGCAGAGCAGCTGAGGCTGGAAAGAAAGGAACCCTGGGAAAAGTGGAACCCAGGAAGCCTGAACCCATTGCAGACATCGACAGCTATCTTGCTCTAATACGTGTCAACAGACTTTGGTGAAGGAGTAACTTATGCTTTATGGCCTGGTAATTTTAAACTTCTAACTAAATAAATAATCTTTATAAGAGGCAACAGATTTCTTGTATTTTGCATCAGCACCCCTTTGGCTGACTAATACAGAATTTGGCACTGAGGAGTAGGGAAGTGTTTTTGCAATTACCAAAATGCTGGAACGGTTTTTAGAAGGGTAAGGGTTATTTTTTGGAGTAATTGTGAGATGCTTGGTAGAAAAGACCTACAGTGCTTTGAAGAGGCTGTTGATAGTAATATGGACTCTAAAGAGACTTTTTATGAGGTATTAGAAGTAAATAATGAAACTATTATTGGAACAGGAGGAAAGGCGATCTGTGTTTTTAAGTTGCGGAGAACTTAGCAAGATTAACTACTGATGTTTTGAGTAAGACAGAATTTGAAAATGGTGAGCCTGAGCATTTAGCTGAAGAACTATCCAAAGTAAACCCAGGGAGTGCTGCTTGGCTTCTCCTTGCAGCTTATAGCAAAATGTTAGATGAGAGAGATAAGCTAAGGACTGAACTGTTGAACACAAAGTAAACAGAAACTGATTCTGGAACTTCCAAGCCTCTGGAAATCAAGCTCCCAAATGATAATGCCCCATTTGAGGACTTAGCTAAGCATGGAACTTGTAAATCAGGATTGAAGATGCAGTTATCTAGGAAAGACTTGTGGACAATATTACTGTCAGATGGCTTGGACCCCTGCTTCTTGCATGCTAAACCAACAAGCTTTTTGAGAGAGCTGTATGAACAAAACCACTGTCAGTTTGGACTAAAAGGGGCATGGAAAGGAGAGATTGAAGAAGAAACAGCTTTAAGAGGAAAACTATGGTAGCTGAGATGTGGAATTAAGACATTGCCTTGGAAGAGGAGAAGAACCCCACCCATGTGTACAGAGAGGGTGAGTTTGCCCCAGCAATTGAACAGGGTGGATGTCCCCACCTGATGTTCAGGGAATGTTTTGCCACTCCAAGGTACAGAGAGGGTGGAGCATATTCCCCAAGGATTAGGAGGTTAAGGTTACCACTGCATAGGTCTGAGAGGGATGGACCTGTCCCACATGGATTAGGAAAGTCCAGGTAGCCATCTCATTGCTCTGAGTGGGTTGAGCCTGTATGCCAAAGGTTAGGGAAAATGTCTTCACTTCACTGTACTAGGGGGGTTAAGACTCTAACCCAAAGAGTGGGTAAAGTGCAGCAATCACTCCAATGTTTTGGAGAGTGAAGTCTAGGATTTGGTCGACACCCAGGTGCTTGATAAGGGTGGAACCAAGAAAATGTCCATTGGGCAAGCCTACAGAAAGAATGGGTCCTCATGAGGCCACACGGAGAAGAAACAATTATCTTAAGAATGACTCTCAGACTTTGAAATTGATTGGAGAATGCCCTGCAGGTTTACTGAACTGTAGAAGACCCTTGACTCATGTTTTCGTCCCAATTTCTCCTTATTGTAATGAAAATGTTTATCATTTGTCTGTCCATTTGTGTATTGAAACCAGATAAATTATATTGTAAGTTTCAGTGGTCTACAGCCATACAGGACTTTGCCCCAAGACAAACTGTATTTTCTTTAAACTGATTATCATGATTTTGTACTTAGTATTGTTACTGAAATAGGGTTTTTTGAATATTGTAATACCTTTTTGGAATTCAATGGGTGGAATGTAGCAGTTTGGCATTATTCATAAATTCCAAAAATAGATATTGGATTATGTTTGTAAACTGGCTTGTTTGCACATTAGATCATATTGGATTCAGAGGTTTCACTTTTACTTGACTAAATAATGATTGAGGCTTTGACTGGGCTACATAAGTAAGACATTGAGTCCTCGCCCCCTCAGTGGGTGGGGACTCAGAGAAAATGACACAGCAGAGCAGATGAGATAGTTGGCGTTTTGATGTGCTAATTTAGAGCTGGAGCCCAGGAATTAATTAAGCACACAGAGGAGCAGAGCAGCTGAACCCAGAGAGAAATGAGCCTTAGGAAGAGAGGAACCCAGGAGGGCTGAAACCTTGGCAGACATCAACAGCCATCTTTCTCCAACATGGGGCAAGAGACTTTGGTGAGGGATGTAACTTATGCTTCATGGCCTGGTAACTGTAAGCTTCTATCCCAAATAAATACCCTTTATAAAAGTCAACAGATTTCTGGTATTTTGCATCAGCACTGCTTTGACTGGCTAATACACTCACTTTTTCTATTCTTAGCATCTTCTATGTCCTAATCCTTTGCTCTCTCAGAACTCACAGCTCTGAAGGACAGTGGAATGCTCTCTCCATCTGTGCTTCCCATATTACCATGGTCATCTTATTCTTTGTGTCCTGTATATTTGTGTACCTTTGTCCTATGACCACCTTCCCCATCCACAAAGAAGTGGCTGTGTTTTATTCTATGATAACACCCATGTTAAACCCTTTAATCTCCATACTCAGAAATGTAGAAGTGAAAAATGCCATGAGGAAACTCTCGAGCCAAAGAATGATCTTGCATAAGAGTTCATGTGAATAGAAAAGATAAGAACAAAATTCTTTTATATTTTAACAACAAGCATGGCCAATGCAAAGGATTTTGTATTGCAGTCATAGCATATGGGTTTAAGTATATTTTGATCCCTTTGCTATCTAAATCTTCAATGTTTCATCATTCATACATTATAAGTGTTTGAATACATGATGACTAAAATTTATTCCAAGTTGAAACTCCTTTGCCTTTACAAATATTGATCAAAGAAACTGCTAATTGACATAAAAATGTCTCAGTGTTTGCAAAAAAACATAGATTTACATAGTCAGTAGAACACTACTGTGCAAAGCTTCAGGAATAGAATATAAAAACAGGCAAAGTTCTTAAAATATCTGTAATGGAGTGATGGCTAAGTATTTTGTTGAAAATGCATCATTTCACTCCCAACTGTTGAAGTCAGGGCAGACATATTATTGTGAGAGTTGGGGTAAACCAGAAATCAATTGGTTTGGAGGGAAGACAGAAAGTCAAAATGCAGAACTTATCCCAAATTAATGCTACTGTGTTATGCAACTCCAGGAAGCAGCATTTACATTGTAACTTGGCTTCTAATCAAAATAAACTATTTCCAAGTAGAGCTTTTTTATGTTTCAGTGTAATACACAACACTAAATGGATTGTTTAAACCATGAATGAATACATTCTCTTCCCCTCACTTTATCTAAGATGAAATGCAAGGATAAAGAAAATTATACACTTATACACTAGAGGGTGCCAACAACAATTATGAACTCCAATATGAGCTAGATCTTCAAAATTTCTTGACAATTTTTTTTTTTTTGGCTATTCTAGACTGTCCCTCCACTACAAAATCATCTTAGCATATGTTCTAAATTTTGAACCAGCTTCCTATAATCCTTATCCCACAGATTTTCCTTTCTTCTCAGAAGAATTGCTATGAGTCCTACTTGTGAGGAATATATGGTTCATCACAAATCATAAAAAATTATATCCATAATGCTTATCACCTTAAAGCCTGACTGCTGGAATGAATAAAGCATATGCAAGGTCTCCTATTTACAGTTAATCTGACATGTGTTGTGCAATACAGCTCCTTCTTTTCACCGCAGAAGCACTAATTCTTTATGTATATATATATTTTTTTTTTGAAAAGATACTTAGATTACATAAATGTTACACAAAAAATATAGGGATTCCTATATAGCCCACTCCCCACACCTCCCACATCCTCCCACATAAACAGCATCCTTCATTATTGTAGGACATTCATTGCAATTGATAAATCCATCCTGGGGCATTGCTACTGAATATGGACCATAGTTCACATTATAGTTTACTCTCTCTCCTACACAATTCTGCAGGTTATGGGGAGATATAAAGTGGCCTATATCTGTCATTGCAATGTCATTCAGGACATTTCTCAAGTCTGGAAAAGCCCCTGTATTACACGTGTTTTTCCCTCTCTCTGCCCCTAGGGCCTTCAGTGGCCACTGCCTCCACATTATTGGTGTTACTTCTTCCATTGCTAAAATCACATAGGTCTATAGTAGAATACCAGTAAGTCCACTCTAGTCCATAGTTCATTACCCAATCCTGAGGATTTGGGATGGTGATGTCCACTCCACCTCTAATTGAGAGGAGGCTTTGATCCCTTACAGCTGATGGATGGGACTCTCTTGTTTGCAGTTGTAGGCTCTCTCATTTCCTTGATATGGTGGCTGTCCATCATCACTTCCTTGTTAGTTGTCCTGGGTGAGTCCAATGAACTGGAGAGTAAGCATTGCTACTCCTCTGAGGCTCAGGGCCCAGCTGGCACATAAACATCCCAAAATTCCAGTCTCTTGGACGTACACCTATAAACTCCAGCACCAAGTATAGGTTTAAATAGAAGGGACAGATGAGCCATGTGTAGGGAAGACATAACAGAGTCCAACTCTGTCACTCTCAGGAGCACAAACTCCAAAGTAAGACCCACTAGCAAGGCACTGAACTCTGGAGATATCTGCCCTGACCATAGGACCTGGGTGTCTTCAGAGCCCTTAGGAGCCCCACTATTTGGAGTAGTATCCACTTTGGTAGTCTATGAGATCCTGCTGAGGTGTGCATAAGCGCTACCTCTGGGATGACCTCCCAACTCACTTTGAAGTCTCTTAGCCACATGAACTCATTTGTCTTTACCTTTTCCCCATTTTATTCGAGGTCTTTTTGCAGTTGCCCACAAAATATATATGGGCCCTGGCAGCCCTGAGTACTTTGGCCCTAGAAGAATAAAGAAACATGTGAAGGGATTACAAAATTCAGTCACCTCCTTTTTATGAAATCAAAGTTCAGTCAGTTGGGGTTCTTCTGTGAACTGTAAGGAAACTCTCAGTAAAGGCCAGAATCATCCTATCTCTGCTACCATCCTCTTATAGGGAAAAATTCCAAGTGAGAGTCAGGTTGATGGGAGCCATAAGCTGCATTAGTCATTAAGTGTTTTGCTTATGCATAGTCAATAAGTGTTTTGCTGGAACCAAAAGAACTCTCACTTTCTGTTCAATGAAGTTTTCAATGGTGCATCTTTCTAAGAATGAACAGGATGCTCATCTCTAACCTTCATCATTGCCTTAGGTATGAGAAATGTTTAAATCCAATATGCCAAGGATATTACACCAACCCACGTGATTACTAGCAAGGTTGTAACCAAGTACACATCAGAGTCTGAGGGAGAGTAAATGCAGGTGGAGCCTTCCTCCTTAGAGAGTTCTTCTTCTCTAGGTGTCTTTTACAAGGAGGCTGTGCTGAGCATGTTTTTTCTCAATGATTTCTGCTTATGTGCATAGTTCCTAACTATGTCTACATTATTTTCCATCAATTGGGGAGAAGAAAGGGCTTCTCTATTTCTCCAAATAGATTATGATATACTCTCTCTTAGACACTCATGCATTAAAAAAATTTCATCCATGCCCTTTAAGTCATTCAGCTGGAGTTTGAGAACTGCTAGTAAGCCCATATTCTAGATCCTCTCAGTCAATCATTAATGAAAATGCCACAGTCTCCCAGTGTGCAGGCTGTATTTATTTTAATATACTACTGTGTAATAAGTAAATATATAATCAGTGTAAATTGCCATATCAAAATACTAAAGATATAAAATCATATGTTCATCTCAACTGATAGAAAAAATCATTTAACAAAATTCAACTTCTACTTATAATAACAGTTCTGATAAAAAAGTAATATAAGAAAAATTCCTCAACATAACAAAAGGCATCTCCAAATATTTACAGCTAATATAAAAGGAATAAATACTGTTTAATTCAATTTTCACAACATTCAAGAAAAGGCAAGTATATAGGGACAGAAAAAGAGCAGGTTTAGCAAGGGCCTGTAAGCAGGAAGAGGGTTGAATACAAAAGGGCACAGAAGAATACTTTCAGGTAATGAAATAGTCTATATATGGATTATGGTGCGATTATACAGCTTACATGTTTGTCAAAATTGCACCTTATTAAAATTTTTAAAATCATATATATTATATATGTTCAAACCATAGACCCTTTGATAATTAATAGAATGCAAAATACCATTTACAATAGCAACAGAAACAACAAATTTCAAAAAAACTAAATATGTCTATGAACATGCCAGATCTATATGAAAAAAAAAAGTAAAGCATTACTGACAAGCATAAAAGAAGCCTCAAATAAAATCTATGTTCATGATAGTTCTTAATTCTCTAAATCTATGAATTCTTTTTAAATTGTTTTTCCTAAATCAAATCTTATTGAAAACACGGACTGAACTTGGTTTTTTGACTATACTAACTTGTTTATGTTTAATTTGAAACATAAATATGCAAGGATTGGCATTAATAAAAATAGTAATGGGGGAACGCTAGATTAATCAGATGTCAAAATATACTATAAATGAAATGCAATTATATCATGTTAAATGGCACATGAATAAAGTGATCAGTGAAACAGAATGTAGTACTGATGTGGATCCAAATACATGTAACATGTTAGAATGGAATAAAGTTGTGATTTCAGAGATGGTAAAAAGATAATCAGCAACTATGAAAAACAACCATCTTGATAAACATTTAAAATTCAATCTGTATTGAACTCCACAACCAAAATAAATTCCAAATAGCTGAAAAAATTGAAAATGTAAAATATAAAAACAAAAGAAAAATGTTTAAAAAAATTAAATGTTATAAATTGTGAAGGATATTTTGGTTAAAGTGAAGCCAAGAAATTCTAAGCAAGATATAAAAGCAAAAAAATATTAATTGATATTACTATGTAAATACCAAAAATTTCTATTAGAAAAAAGTTAAAACCAAATCATAAGATGGAGAAATAACAATTATATATATAATCATAAAAGGGATAAAGCCTTACTATATCATCAACTCATAAATATCAGTATGGAAATGATCAACAATCAGAGAAAATAGATAAAAGCAACTTTAGATAATTCACAAGGAAATACCAAAATATGAAACAAATGTCAAACACAATTAAATTTAAAGAATTCAAAGTACACAAATGAAATACTAAGTTATTAATCATACTGTCAAGTATCAAATGTTTATCAAACTCTGGTTGTTGAGAATGTAGACAAACAAGTATTCTCACAGCTGTTCTTAATTCTAGGGACAGGAGTGTAGCAGTTTGGAATTCTTTATGAATTCCAAAAACAGATACTGGAATATGTTTGTAAACTGGTCTATACCTAGATATGATTAAATTATGATTAGGACTTTGATTGGGCCACATCAGTAAGACTTTCAGTCCCCTCCCCCTTGGTGGGTGGGGAGTCACAAGAAACCACACCACAGAGAAGGGAGTTCTGATGTGGAATTTTTGAGCTGGAGCCCTGGGAAGTAAGCACTCAGAGGAGCTTGGTCCAGAGGAAGGAGAGAAGGCCCTAGAGAAAGAGATGAGCCGTTTGCCTGATAGGCTACAGCTGGCCTTGTGGAGAGAAAAAGCAGGTGAACCTGGAGAGAATCAAGCCCTGGGAAGAGAGGAACAGAGGAAGCCTGAACTCTCACAGACTTTGGTGAGGGAAGTAACTTCTGCTTTATGCCCTGGTAACTGTAAGGTTCTACCCCAAATAAATACCCTTTATAACAGCCACAGATTTCTGGTATTTTGCATCAACACCCCTTTGGCTGACTAATACAAGGAGTAAATTTGGTACAATATCATCCTTTAAATACATGAACCGATTCACTCAACCAATTCATTTCTGGAAATTCACATTTGCATATATTCGAAAAGACCTATTTTTATAGGAAAATTGTCATAGAAAAATACTGGATACAATATTCAGTAAATACTGGATAAGTTATTTTTATAAGATCTTTATGAAGGAGGATTATGCTGTATGAAGAGAACTGAGAATTAGTTAGATCTATATGGACTGATATGAAAAGACCAATAATTTTTTCTCTTCCTAAGAGTTTTTGGAAGCCCTTCCATTAGTTTAGTAGATTTGTTACAATTGATGAAAGAATATTTTTATAATTGTACTATGGATGGAGGTCGATGAGTTTATGTTAAGGATCACTGTTTGTGTTTTACAGTACTATTTTCTTATTTTTATTCAAGTAACTTATATACAAACTAAAATTTCCCCTCTTAACCACATTCAAATATATAATTCAGTGATGGTAATTATATTTGCAATGTTGTGCTATCTTCACCACGATCCATTACCAAAACTTCTCAATCATGCCAAATAGAAACTATACACAATTTAAGCATAAACTGTCCATTCTCTACACCACCTTGGTCCTTGGTAACCTATATTCTGGTTTCTGACCATATGAATTTGCTTATTCTCATTATTTCATATCAGTGACATCATACAGTATTTGTCCTTTTGTGCTTTGCTTATTTCACTCTATGTATAAGAATTTCATTCCTTTTTACAGGTGAATAATATTCCATTGTATGTATGTACCACATCGTGCTTATCCTAACAAGAAAGAAATACATGTGTGACTCAAGGATCTTACTGACAGTGGAACAAATGACAAATGGCAAGTTTCCCACAATGGTCAATACATAGAAAAGTAAAAACATAACAAAAAGTGCTTTCTCTTCCTTTGTATTTTATGAGAGATAAAGGAGGACAAATTAAGTCACATTGTTTATTGACTCCAAATTTTCTTGTATAGGAGTTGATTTCAGATTTTAGAAATAGTTTATCTATAAAAAAATGAAATGTGAATTCTGGGATTTTGTGGATCTGTGATTAAAACTACAATGGTGGGATTATTCCTTTAGCACAGGGGTTATTAAAGGGATTCATGAAAGAGCTTGAATTGAAGTTCAAAAAAACATTATTCTTGTGGGGACGTGTTGGCATGGGTGGGATCCGTGGTTTTCACCTGAGTAGCAAAGGTTTCTGTGGAAAAAAAAGGTTAAGAACCCCTGTTTTAACAAACATGGCTGGAAGGGCGACTGGTGCAGAGCGTAGGGGGTGGGTGTATATGTGGAATAGGACACACCTGGGGCATGCTTCTGTGGAATATGAAAGTATTCCTCTTCTTCTCATGGGGTATTATATCAGTGAGTGGAGACCCACACAATAAACAAGGAATAAACACGGGGAGAAAACAAATTTTTCTTTCCATTGATTCTATTAAAATAGAGAACAAAATTTAATGAAAGGAAATAATGACCTTGCAAGAGCACTTATGATTTCTTATGCAAAAGTATCAGATTTTATATATATGCAGGTGTGTCTTTGTGTGGGTGTGTGTATATCACACTTAATAATATATGTATACAAAAACACTTTTAATTTATCACATATAACCCTTGCATTGTATTAACAATTGTATTGTTATCCTTATTTTGCACCTGTAGAAACTGCGGTTTCAAATATTTATATAATTTGGCCAAGATCACACATTTTAAGTGACACAACAGG
>JAQZBX010005198.1:0-57290 GCA_029593785.1 Cabassous unicinctus
GAAGTCTCTTAGCCACATGAACTCATTTGTCTTTACCTTTTCCTCCTTTTATTCAAGGTCTTTTTACAGTCTTGTTGCCAGTTGGCACTTGGTATTAATCCCTCATTGACAGGGAGGCTCATCCCCCGGGTCATGTCCCACACTGGGGGGAAGGTAATGCATTCATATTCTGAGTTTGGCTTAGAGAGAGACCTCATTAGAGCAACAAAGAGGCTATCAGGTGGCAACCCTTAGGTACCCCATAACAGTAGTCTGTTTCAATTACAAGAGTAAAGACTCATAAGGCTAGTCATCAATAACAAGAACCCATTAGTGGACCATCCTTTGCCAGAGAATGCCCCTGCACTCAGGGGACTGTTGCTGCCCCCTTGAAGAATGTGGCAGAGCTATCCAGGCTGGGAATTCAGTATTCCCTCATTTAATGAGTGATTGTCCACCCGCTGTGACCATGCCCCACCCCTTGATCAACTGAACAATTTTATGTATCTTTCATGTATAATCACGTGAACTTCCTCCCATGAAACCCCCATCCCAGAGACCCCCCACCAATGATCCTCCACTGCCCCCCTTGTAACCTTTCTGTGATATAAACCTTCCTTGAAGATCAAGCCCATATAATAGGCAAATACAATTAATACGAAAATGAAATAATAATGAGAAGCTTAAATGTAAGAGATAAAATACATGGAAACTCAGATAAAAAAACTAAAAGTAAAATAAAATTAAAGTATTGGGACATTCAAAAAATGGGAAAAATTTTTTAATTATTTTTTTTCCTTTTATCACTGCATTTTTGGGTGTCCAGTCTGTACCATGGGACCTTCCCCCTCTCACTCCCCAGTGTTTCCAAATGAAATTCATCTTCTTGATAAGCCCAATGCATCTGCCAACTTGTTGCCTAGAAAATAAGGACCATTTTGAATTATATACTAATAGAATTACTTTCATTAAATATCTTAGAGTCTTTGACTGGAAATTAGCCCCAATCCCCTTAAAGTATAACAGCGTATCCTGCCATTGAAAGTGTAATATTTCTCCCTATTTCATTTAGCTGCTTTTTTAAAATTACAAATTGTTCTAAATTCTTTTTTTCTTTGCTTGAGCATTTTTTTATCCTTTTTTTCCCTCACACATTCATTTCAACTCCATTAGTAATTAATTTATTAATTAACAATTTTCTGAAATTAGGTACTATTAATACTGTTAAAAATAGATTTGCCATTTTGTATAATAATCAAATTATGTAAACTACATTTATTTGTTTCATTTTTGCTAGTAAGTTGTTATATTACTTGGGCAAAATTTATCATCGCATGATATGAAAAACAAATATAGCAAACTTAAGTCCTGCCCATCATAAAGCTGCTTGGCAACTCTGTTATCAAAAAGGACAATGTGATGAAGATGTCATGAGTGCTTGTGTATACTGTGCCAGAGAGCTTAGCACTCCATGAATGAAGCCTGTGAGAATGAATGCACCCAGATATCTGATGGTTTTGTACTTTATAATTTGAACTTAAAGATATAAAATGTCTTACCATTATTCTCTGTTGAAAATCAAATTCAAAACCAAAAATGTCTAATTATTTTTAAGGAAAGTATATTAATTTGTACTAACAGAGAATGAAAACAATTCAACACATTCATCAACGAAATGTGCTTTCTGTAGCCATAACATCAAATAGTTAAAACTTGATTTTGATGTGGGAACATGGCCAACAGGGTAGGCAGATACAGCTACCTCAGTTTCATTTTCACATGGAAGTAGGTGTCCACATGTCCTCAGAAAGGTGAGCATCTGAGTAGGTAGGTGTCCTTCCCTGTGGCATTCAGCTTAGGAACTACTTACCTGTAGAGACCAGGCCTTGCTTGCTTATTCTACAGAAAGCTTCTGAGCTCATATGGAAGGATGTCAGGTAGTTTAGCCCTGGTCCCTGGAGGTGGCTATAACAAAAATATGTTAGTTATCTGTGAATGATTTCTTGTAGATGATTTCAGGCTTGGTTCATCACTTAAGATGCAATCCCTAGCCTTTGCTCCTAAACCCACTAGCAGATTTTACTCACTTCTTTCAAATGCAAGCATTCTGAAAACTAGAAGCTTCAGTGTAAATGAAGCATCTGATATAACCACAGGCTCCTCTCCACTCAAAGCCTTCTTTCAACTACCCCACCCCCCAGGTGGCATGTTAAAAATTGCAGTGCCTCTGGGAAACTCCCCAGTCTGGGACATTCCCATTCCTACCTTTTCCTAGCCCCATTTGAGAATCACTGGCAAGGAGGAAGACATTTAGCTTCTAGCCAAGTGAAAGTTCTAGATCTCTGTGGACATGTCCTGAAAGGACTGGGCAGAGGCTTAATGGGCAGGAGGGAGGGAGGGGTCTGACAGGTCAGATCCTTCAATGAGGGAGCCAAGCAGCTGAAGGGCAGGAGGGTCCCATGGAGTGGTGGACCAGTGCTATTTCACAGATATATGATCATGATGTCTCTGGAGCCACAGTCAGAGACTGGCCCCGGGAGCCTGAGCTGGCATAAAATGTGAACAGAGGGGTGTGGGTGCAGAAAGGATGCTTCCTGGACCCTGCTCCTCCTCTCTGACTCCCTACCACATGTTCCACAGCTGGGAACCAACCCCTCTCTGTATCTGGGGCCAGGACACAAGTATCTGCTCCCCTCCCACAATCACCCTCTCTGCCTTTGGGGCAGTTAAAGAAAAAGCAGAGAAACACCACACAAAATCCCTTTGGGGTCAGAAAGGAAATACAACAATTCACTTGCTCAGGGACCACAGGAAGCACTTTAGCAGAATGAGCAACTCTAGGGAATTTAAATGGAGGATTTTGGAGTTGACCCAGAGATTTCTGCAGGAAATTTCCAGAGGCCACAGGTGGTAAGGAGTCCCCTGAAAGGGAAGCAGGGCCAGGGGTTCCAAGGCAGCTTGGGGCCTTATAAGTGTACATGCCTAGCCTACAAATTGAGAGCCTATGTTGGGCCAGTTTCCTGGGGTATGCTAAGCTGATTAATAGTAAATGCCTAAAAATGCTTACTAAGCTAATTTTAAGACAATAGGATATGTAATTATTTGAGCTTGGCTGTTCCCCAAAGATCTCAAAATAACTTCATTTCTACATAGGTATATTCTCAAACAACTTTTCTGTAAAAGGGACAGCTAGGCAAGCCAGCTTTGAGAGTTTTAAAGCTACTATGTCTGAAATGACTCATCAGTATTACCAACAACAATACTAAACCCCTCCCACAAATGCATTTGTTCCTGTCCCTATGTGGGATGAGGGCTTCCCAATGTGGAAGGATTCTTTCCAGGGGAAGCCTCCTCCATGGGTTGCATCCCCAAGGTCTGCTGCACAGGATGGCACACCACTTGGTAGGCCTTTCATTTCTTGGTAGGTAGATGTTTGTTTATTAAGAGACAATTGTAGGCCAAGTAATGCCATTTATAATGGCTTCCCAATTATTTTTAAAGCCAACTGATTTCTCTAAAATAAAATTTCTTGGGGACTCCTAAATCAGGGTAAAGTCCCACCTGGGTATCTTCTGACACACTCTGCCCTGGTCTCCAGGCCACACCCCTTTCTCCTACCTCAGACAGTTGCCTAAATAAAGCTGGCTATAGTCCCTGGGGCCACTGAGGGCCAAACTAACTGTGGATATATTTACTTATAGAAACATTCACACCAATATTGATGTCTACATTTTTATATATATCTATACATATTAACTTAAAGGTTCACAACATGGCTTCAGTATCACTCTGTAGTCAGGTGTTCTGAGACAATTGTACATGTTTTATTTTCATGGAGATATTACACTTTATAACTCCTTTCCCTCCTCCTGTCCTTTTTATTCCCTGCCCCACCCATCCCTCCCTAAGCTCAGGGAAAATGCTATTTTTGGTCAGGCAGAATCCTGCTCATTCTGTGTTTTTTTCCACCAGCTGTCCCCTGTGAAGGGCCAACAGTTCCTTGTGTTCTCTATGGGGTCCTGGTTTATCCCAGTCTCCCCAGATACTCAGTCCCCACTTTTGCAGCTCTGATCCTTAGGACAGAAGATGCAGATCCATGTCATGTGGTGGCCACAGAGTCATGTTGGGCCTAGGCATCCCTGTTAGTCCTGATAATGATAAGGATGGAGGTAGAAACCCAAACTACTTTCAGATGCTTTTCCCTCTTGGTAGGCATTTTATTTAGAGGATATCTGTGAACAAGAAATCCAGTTAGGAGAATTTGGTATATAAATGAAATAACAAACTGATGTATTGTATTCATGGAAATAAGAAAACAATAGAAGAATTTCTGTGACTGGGACAACCAGGTAAGTGGCTTTGATTTTTTTTTTTTTTTTTTGAGATTCCATGGTGAGGTATTGAATGTGGGACATCATATGTGCAAACCACAGGCTTCCCACATACCAGGAAAAGTGTGGAGAAGATGTGGAGAAAGGCAGAAGAATGCTCACTCACTTCTAGTAGGATTATAAAATGGCAAAGATCTCTGGCCACCAATGTGGAAGAGAGTTCATTCGTTCTTCAGGAAGCTAAGTATGAAGTTCCACCCATGCTCACAGACGCATGATTTACAAACAACACCTGATATGAAGAGGGATGTTACCTAAAAAGGGAGTGAGAACCAGGTTAGGTCCAGGGAACCTGGTTGGACCTGTGGCCTGCCATCAGCTGTTCCTGCTCTTGTCCTGCCTAAGCCCCAGTCCCCTCTCCTCCTAATACCCTAGATCACCACGTTTGCTTTCTGATGTATGTACTATTATTGAGAATGATCCTTCCTGTTTCAGATCCAAGGACTGCTGTATCCTCGGGTTCCCAATAGATATGTATCCCTGAGATGAAATAAACATTTTCAGTGTCCAGTGTCCATGTTAGGAAGCCACTGACTTTTGCATTTTCTAATTAAGAGAACAAAAGTTAAATTGTGTTCTTCATTTCACATTTTATTTGGAGATATTCAAAAGGAATAGAAAGACATATCACACAGCAATCATGACTACCTGAGTGCTAATTTTGTTTAATTCATCTTCCCACTTCCTCACTAGTCTGAGATGCTAGGCAAATAGATACCTACAGAAAAAAAGAGCCTCTTCAATTGCCCATTTCCACACCTCTTGTGGACTTGGTGAAAAGACAGGGAGCCTATGTATGTCTAAATCTGTATCTTCATTTTTAACCTTTTTCCATTTGTCATGATGCCACATAATTTGGTGGCTCCCTAATGCACATACAGAAGATAAAAAAATAATAGCAATTAAAAACAAATTCATTATTGGAGCATTTGTGGCCAAAGGCTCCTTCACTGGCCAATGTTGCCCTATACACTAGGTAACCAATGGAAAAGTGTGTATTGAAAAGAGGACTCACCACCAGTGTAGATGTGACCCTCTGAATGGGGTACTGTATATAAATCAACTGCAAGAGACAGAGAGAACCTATTTTCACAAAGAGTTGTAAAAGCCAAGAAAGGAAACAGAAACTTACCAAGCAGAGATTCAGGCTGTTCAAGTTATCCAAACAGAAACATACCAAAGCAGTTCAGAAATACTTCCTTGAAGAAATACAGCTCAGTGAAGGAGTTCCTAGCCCCAGGTTAATAAGGGAAGGCTGTGGATCATTTGACCAATTCCACTGCCCTGTGTGACCAGCCACAGTTGTGATGGCAAGTTTTACCATGAACTCTTCCACCACTGGTATTCCGGGTGCTTCTAACTAAGCTCCTGATAATCCTTCAAGCTCAGAGCTTGGTGGAAAATGATGTGGAATGAAAAACAAATATGGGGATCATAAAATATAAATTGAAAGTATTTAAAAAATACTCAGAAGATGAAAAGTCTGGGAGAATAAAATCAAATGTGCTTGATACAGACTCAAGACCCACACTGAAACCTACCCAGGTTAATTTTTTCTTAATCTGTGTAAATCCACTTTTCCCTTTTATTTTTCCCAGTGGAAAGTGTATTTTGATGAGGGCTTTGTATAATCATAAATATACAATTCTCTAGTTATAGGAATTTGAAATACCATGGGTTTTGTGTTTTCCTAAAATGTGCAATTAAATGTTAAATGGTTGCATTAACAAGGTTAGTCCTGAATCAAGAAAGTGCAAATTAAAATTGGTAGAATGATCTGGACTCTACCCTAATGTATCCCCGGTTCAGCGCAGAGTGAGCCTGAAATCTTATTGTGTATCCTTGACTCTGTTTTGGAGGGAGTAGTGTAACCTCCATTAGCATACTGAAGTGCTTGCAGGCTGATTCCAATCTATTGAGTAGCAGCCTGAAAGGTCAACTCAGGAAGCCCATCTCTGATTGTTTTCCTAGAACTTGTCCTGAAAGCAGAAAGATGTTGCAGACAATTAAGGCATTGTAAGTAATTATCAATTCAAACTGGGTGGGGCAAATGATTCCTGGATATAAGACATATATAAAACACTGAAAATGGGGCATGGGGCTATTAAATAGGGATAAGGAAGACATTCCAATTCCAGGAAACATGAATTTCTAAAGCCCTAAAATAAGCTGAGAGCATGACTCAAAATCAGAAAGGAGAAGCCCCTATAATATTGTTTCAGGGGAATCTTCTTGATAGAAGAGCTAAACTCTTAAGGAGAGCACCAGCCAACACAGAGCCATTTTTAAAGACAGTGAAAGGATTTTTATGCACTGATTTTTTTTAAGCTTCTGACACACAATGATATAAATGGAATATAACTAGATGAATAAGTAGGGGTGGGTAGAGCAAAGGTTGGGTATCCATGATTTCTGACACACTCCAAAGCCAATAGCATTTGCCACCAACCCTCTGCCTTATATGGGATCAGGCTTTCATGGTTGTGGTGGTTGATTATTTTGTAAATCTAAAACAGAATGGTAGTCATCTTCCTCTCTACACTCTCCTCCAACCCTCTCTCTCTTGTTTTTTCCTTTCAACTTCCCTTTAGTATTTCTTGAAGGGCAGGAAACTTGTTGACATTTCCCACAATTTCTGTTTATCTTTCAATATTTTGTACTCTCCCTCATTCATGAATGACAATTTTGCTATATATAGAATTCTGGCCTGCAAGCTTTTTCTTTCATATCCTTAAGTATGTCATACCACTGTCTTCTCATCTTCATTGTTCAGATGAGAAATTAGCTGTCAATATTGTCAAGTGTTCCCTATATATGGTGTATTTATTTTCCCTTGCAGCTTTCAGGATTTGGTCTTTGTCTTGCATGTTTGACAATCTGATAAGTTTGTGTCTCTGAGTAGATATGCTAGGATTTATTGTGCTTGGAACACATTGCACTTCTTGGACATGTACATCCATGTCCATTATAGGATTTGGAAATTTTCAGCCATTATTTCCTCAAACACTTCTTCTGACCTTTGCTTTACTTTTTTCCCTCTGGGACACCCATAATATGTACATTTATGAATGTCATGCTGTCATTCAATTCCCTGAGTTCCTATTGAAGTTTTCTATTTTTTGCCTATGTGTTCTATCTGTGCAATTTTAGATATCCCATCTTTGATGCCACTAATTCTTTCCCCAGCATGTTCAAATCTGCTGTTATGTGCTTCTAGTGTATTTAAAAAAATAAAATAAAATAAAATATGACATATATGACCTTAAAGGAAAAAAAGGCTGAAGTAAGTATAGCCTCTACAGCAATAACATTGAATGTTAATGGATTAAAATCTCCAATCAACAGATTGGTAGAATGGATAAGGAGATATGACCCATCTATACACTGTGTACAAGAAATTCACCTTAGACACAGAGGCACAAATATTTTGCAACTTAAAGGTTAGTAAACAATTTTACACGCAAATAGTAACCAAAAAAGGGCGGGAGTAGCTATAATAATATCAGAAAAATAGGCTTTAGATGCAAAACACTTGTAAGAGACAAATAAGTACACTATGTATTAGTAGAAGGGGTAATATATCAAGAAGAAAGAACAATCATACATATTTAAGCACCTAACTATGTTGTCCCAAAATAGATGAAGAAAATACTTCAAAAACTGAGGGGACATAAAAATGCCTCTATCATCATAGAGTGGACTTTAAAACACCATTATCACCATTAGACAGAACATCACAACAGAGGCTCAATAAAGAAACAGATTTCTTGAATAATTCATTAAAATAACTAGAACTAATGGACATGTACAGAAAAATACACTAAAAAAAACAACAGAATATAAATCTTCTTGAGTGCTCATGGATCATTCTCCCAGATAGATCACTTTCTAGATCATAGAGCAAGTCTCAAAAAATTTATAAACTTTGAAATATTACAAAGTAATTTCTCTGACCACAAAGTAATTTCTGAAGCTGGAAATTAATAAGGGGCAGGGAAACAGAGCAACTACAAATATATGGAAGTTAAACAACACACAATGCTTCAATCCATGGGTCAAGGAAGAAATTGCAGGGAGATCAGTAATGACATAGAAGCAAATGAAAATGAGAACACAACATATGAAAATTTATGGCATGCAGCTAGAGCACCATTGAGAAGGAAATTTATAGCCTAAATGCCTACATAAAAAAAGAAGAAAGAGCTAAAATCAAAGACCTAACTTCATGGTTAGAGGAACTAGAAAAAAATAACTAATCCAAAAGCAAGTAGAGAGAAGGGAATTACAAAGATTAGAGCAGAATTAAATGAAACTGAGAATAAAAAATATTAGAAAGAATTAACAATACCAAAAGTTATTTCTTTGTGAAAAGTAATAAAATTGACAAACCCTTAGGTAGACTAACAAGTAAAAAAGAAAGAATTTGCAAATAAATAAAGAAATGAGAGAGGATTTATCAACACTGACCCCACAGTAAAAAAGCATTTAATTAAAGGATACTTTGAAAACTTGTATACCAAAAAAGATGGACAATTTATATGAAAAGGTTAATTTCTAGGAATACAGAAGTAACCTACATTGATTAAAGAAGAAATAGAAGAACTCAACTGAACAATCATATCTAGTGAGATTGAATTAGTCATCAAAACCTCCCAACCAAGAAAAGCATAGGACCAGATTGCTTCACAGGTGAATTCTACCAATCATCCTAGAAAGAATTGGAACCAATCCTACTTAAACACTTCCAAAAATTTAAGTGCAGGTGTGGCAGTTTGAGATTATGATTCCAAAAGGAAAAGGATTATGTTTGTAAACTAATCTATTCCTCTGGGTGATATATCCTTAGATTATATTAAATTTAGCTGAGGGGTCTTTGATTAGATTATCTGATCAGATTGTTAAAACACTCAGAAAATGAGAAATAGGAATTAATTCAAAATGATAAATGTCATATATAAAAATCCCACAGTTTTCCTATTTAATGGTGAAAGTCTGAAAGCTTTCCCCCTGAGATCAGGGACAAAGCCAGGATGTCCACCAGCACCAATGTTATTCAACTTTGTAATAATGTTCTAACCCAATTAATTAGGCAAGGAAAAGAAATAAAAAAGCATCCAAATAGGATTGGAAGAAGTAAAACATTCTCTATTTGAAGATGACATTATCTTATACATAGAAATTTCTGAAAAGTTCACAACAAAGCTAAAAGCTGGTAAACTAATTCAACAATGTGGCAGAATAAAATACAACATGAAAAAAATCAGTGATGTTTCAATAGAGTATTAATATATAATCATAAGAAGAAATCAAGGAAATAAGTCATTTGCGATGGCAACTGAAAACAATCAAATATCTAGGATTTAATTTATCAAAGGTTGCAAATTAACAAAGCTTACACACAGAAAACTAGAAAACATTGCTGACAGTGCTCAAATTAGACAATAAAAAAATTGGAAGGACATTCTGTATTCCTGGATTGGGTGCCTAAATATTATGATGTCAATTCTCCGCAACGAGATTTATACATTCAACACAATCCCAATCAAAAATTCATCTGACATCTTTGTAGAAATAGAGAAGCCACTCAAGAAATTTGTATAGAAGTGTAAAGGCTCTAATAGCCAAAAACATTTTTAAAAAGAAGTTTTTTGGAACACTAACACTTTCTAATAAAAAATTATTACAAAGCTACAGTAACCAAAATTCATGATACTGTCATAAGGACCTACATACAGAAAATGGTTTTGAATTGGGAGTTCAGAAACAAACCCATGTGTCAAAGGTCAAAGGATTTTGGAAAAGGGTGGCAAATCGGTAAAGTGAGGAAAGAATAATCTAGTCAAGAAATCATGTTGGGAAAACTGGATAGCTGTATGAAAAAGAATGAATGTTGACTTTTGTATTTCACCATATACAAAAACAAAAGCAAAAACCAAAAATGGATCAAATATCTAAATATAAGAACCAAAACTATAAAGTCTGCTGCTGATTTTATAGTATAGCTTTCAAAATTATATTTAAAAAAACACTTGCTTTAATCATAACCTATTCCTGTGGGTGTGAGCCCATTTTAAGTAGGACCTTTCAAAGATGCTACTTTTAGTTAAAGTTTGGCCAACTGAATAAGTTTGTAGTGTAATCCAATTACTGGAATCCTTCATAAGCAGAAAGTGAGCCATAGAAAAAATGTCACATGTAAGTTCACAATTTTACTATACACTTATTGTTTGCATATGTTCATGTATAAATGATATAATAATAATAATAGGTTATATTGGGGGAAAATATTTTGATTAGTAGTAATATTTTGAGTATGCTCTTTAAATATTAGTTAAAAATGTTTAGCAACAATGCCAGGTATTGTTGGTAAGGTGAGGTATGGGACCCCTATATGATGTTATGCATGTTTCCTTTGTAAGATCACAACTTTTACTACACACTTCTTGTTTATGTATGTTTATATATGTGATATACTTCAATAAATTTTAAAAAATCTCTTTAAAAAAAAATGCCACAAAAGAACCTGGAAGTCAATGGAATTCAAGAAGAAAGGATAATGTCATAACTAAGTGCAAGGTGAAGTGATAGAAAATCCAAGGGTTACGGAGTACTTGCAGCCAGCCCCAGAACACCATAGTCATAAGGAAGAAAGAATCAGCTAGTTGATGTCTCAGTTTGGGACTTCTGCCAGTTTCAAAACTATGAGCTGATAATGTCTCATTTTTAAATCCACTCCTTTAATAGAATTTACTTAGCAAACAAGAAACTAAGACAAACTCCAAGAGGGAAATATATGGAAACATTTTCAGGAATTGTGTTAGGCAATATTTCCTTAGCATTACACCAAATGAATAGCAATAAAAGAATAGAAAAAAATAGATAAATGGGGCCTTATCAGAATTAAACCTCTGTGCCTCATAGTACTTTATCGTGAACATAAAAATCAACTTTCAGAATGGGATAAAATATTTGAAATTCGTATATCTGATAAAGATTTATTATCCAGAATATATAAAGTAATCCTAAAGCTTGACAAAAAAATCCAAACAACCCAATTTAAAAATGGGCAGAAATTGAATAGATTTTTCTCCAAAGAAAGAATATAATTAGTCAATAAACCCAGGATAAGGTGCACAACATCATTAACATTAGGGAAACAGAAATCAAAAGCAAAATAGATACCATTTAGCAGCCACAGGAATGCCTATTATTAAATACAGAAAATAACAAGTGTTGGAGAGGAAGTGGAGAAATGGGAACACTTTTTCTTTGTCAATGGGAATGTAAAATGATGCTATTTTCACTAGATATAGAATTATTTAAGCAATCTAAAGCTTCTTTAAAAATGCAGAAAAAAGCTTCAAGTTTTCTTGTAAGGGACTCTCTAAAGCCATAGCTATGGTCTAGGAAAGCAAAGGTTAGGTGACAGGAATGAGGGCCATGGGCATTTGAGCCCCTTCTTCAGGTACCTTACTTGTGTATTTAAGGCCTGCTAAAGGCTTACATCATATAAACCACAACCATTTGATGATGGAGTTGCAGTACATTTCCGCTGTAATGGCTTGGTGTGTAGGACAACACCCATTTTATGATGGGCAGCTCAAGTGTCAGAGAAATTAGGTGACTTGGCAGAAACCATTCAGTATCTACTAATTCCCAGTAGCAGGGCAAAATATGTTCTCAAAAAGAGAGTAATTATCTGCAGAGGATGCAAGCTTTGCTCAAAATCCCATGCTTCTGCACTGTGTTTCTCATATACAGGTTTTAGAAAGGCTATAAACAACATCTCTATTTGCTACTGGCACTGTATACAACATTTAATATGCTTGTTCATTAAACCCTAGGCAAAGCAGCTTGCACAGCACACTGGGCCTATTAAATAGTCTCTTCTTATTCCAGTCCACACTCAAATAATAGCAGAATTTAGGTTACTTGTTAAATGGATTAGAGTAGCACACACAAATGGGAAATATGTTAGCTTAAAATGCTTCGAGGCTGACTAGTCATTTTTTCTTTTTTTGGTTATAAGAGTGGCCAGATTGAAAAGCTAATTGGACAACCTGGTGGGGAGATGATGATGGACAATGGCCATCCCAGGGAATGAGGAGAGTCTGCAGCTGCAGGCAGGATAATCCCAACCATCTTTTCCAGGGTATATAAGCCCCCTCTCACTTGGAGGCAGAGTGGACATCATCTCAGACTCCTCAGGTTTGGGGGAAGAGCTATGGGCTAGAGTGGACTTACTTGTATTCTGTTATAGACATATTGTGATTCACGAAATGGAAGTAATTACAACATTAATGTGGAGCCAGTGGTCATCGGATGCTTTTGGGTCAGGGAGAGTGAAAAGCAGTTGTAATACAGGTGCTATTTTGGGACTTGGGAATTATCCTGAGTGGCACTGCAATGGCAGATATAGACCATTTTATATCATCATATAACATGCAGAACTGTGTGAGAGAGTATAGTTTACAATGTGAGCTATGGTCCATGCTTAGTGGCAAAGCCCTAAGATGTGTATATCTATTGCAGGGGATGTGCCACACTAATGAAGGATGTTTATGTGGGAGGTTGTGAGAGGTGTGAGAGGTGGGGCATATGGGAATACCTACAATTTTTGTGTAACATTTATGTAATCTAAGTATCTTTTAAAAAATATAAAAAAATTATTTTTTAAAAAAAGCTAATCCTTCACTTTAAGAGATATATAGACGTTGTCTTATCAAATGGGTGCCTAGAAATTTGACTGAAGTGGCAGTTCCCTGAACTTTTGTTGCATTTTTTACCTATCCTCTAACATGTAAATATCTGACCAACAAGTCTAGCGTACTTTCTACTTCAGGCTCACTAGGTCTAAGCTGGGTAATATCAATTTACTAGACCATTGTGCTCTCTTCTGGAAGGATAATTTGATCAAGTTACCTGAAGAGAACTGTGTAGGAGAAAGTGTAGACTAAAATGTGACCTATGCTCCATTCTCAGTGGCAATGCCCCAGGATGTGTTTATCAATTGCAATGAATGTGCCACACTAATGGAGGATATTGTTTATTTGGGAGGGTGTGGGAGTTTTGAGGAGTCGGGTGTATGGGAATCCCTATATTTTTGTGTAACATTTATGTAATCTAGGTATAGTTTAAAAAAGAAGAAAGAAAAATAAAAACAAAAAAAATGTTATCTGCAGAATAGATTATTTCATAGGGCTAAAGCTTTCCTATACCCCTAAGGAAGGATGATGGAAATAAACTCACAAGTATTGTATTAAAAAAGGATTTACCAAATCAATAGCTGCATACCATGTATCTCAGAATGTTTTAATTTTTTCAAGAAAGGATACCATATCTGGAACAGCAGCTGCAATTACGGTAACCCCATGGTTTAGTTTATGGCAATCCACTGTCATACTCCAAGTCTGTTTTCTCCACAGACCAAAGAGGTGAGTTGAATAAGAATATAATGGAATCACCACACCTGTATCCTTCAAGCCCTTGATGTGCCACTAATCTTCACATATATATGTGAATCTATTTCAGTACTCTGTTTACTTCCATTGATCAAGTTATCTTTTCAACAGTACCATAGTCACTTGTTTATTTTAGACCTTTGATGAATCTTAAAATCAGATTATATGAGACTTCTAAATTATTGTACTTTTTAAAAGTTATTTTGACTTAGTCTTTTGCATTTTCATTTAAAATATAAAACCACAATATCAATTTCTACAAAAAAAATACTTGCTTAAATTTTAATTGTGTTGCATTAATTCTGTAGATAAATTTGGTATTGCTTTAATTAATAGATCTATTGATCTCAAATGGTTCCTTACTATTATCAAATTTCTTTAGTTTTTTACATTCTTCCATTTCCATAACCAACATTACCCTTCCACTAAATTAGAATGTCTTGGTGATAGACTAAGTCATTCATGTATTTTTCAAAATTATCTTGAGAGTTTTCTATGTGCACAGCTTGGTACTATTATAGTTCAGTAATTAGTTTAGGTGAACAAGGGCAAATCATATAAATTTCAAAACATAATATATATTACATTACATTACAAATCTTCATGGAATTTTTGAGAAATTAAAGAAAATATATTTCTAGCAATGATAAACTGGATTTCAGGAAATTTTATTCATTAATATATTTCCAATAGCTAATAAGTATTTGGTCTTGGAATATTTAATATAAAACTAACCATTTGATTACTTTTGCAATCTGATGCCACATGGTTTTTCCACAGAGAGATAATTTTTTTAATTAAAATCCAAAATACTCTCTTGTAGTCCTTTTAACATATGGATTGTTGTTCCAGAAACTTTCACTTGTTAATTATGGGGGTAAAAAAAATCTCATCTTGTTGCTGATCTGTAATAGATGAGTGTTATTTTGTTTTCTCCATTGGCTTCCCCTGTGGAATCCAAGAAGAAATATGTAAACTAGTATAATTATCCAAATGCATAATATTCACAGTGTTTTGTAATTGAGTGGTCAGTTCTGCTTTAGAGGTAAGAAGAAGAGCTTTTCATTACTTATACAACAATTTAGAGATTATAAACCTGAATCTCAGACTAGATGATGAGCTTTAATATTTAAATTTAATAGGGTGTTCTAGTTTACTCAGAGTTGTATTACAATTGAACCACAGTCCTTCCAGGGAACATAGCTGGGAAAATAGGAAGGTCTATCTTCCTTAGATCAATACTTAGGTTTATTAAGCAATAGATCTTCAAATAAGAAATTTGCTTCAATTTTCTTAAGAAAATAAAGCAACAGGGGCAGTAGAAATAAGGGACTATAATTTACTGTTATGGAAATTATTTAAGACAAAGAAAGTGACTTTTCAATCATCCATTGGGCATATGACACTTTCACATCAAAATTATTTTTTAAGAAAGAGGATTATAAATGCATTTTAAATTTTAATTACTAGTTAGATGTCTTATCTAGAAACCATTTTATTTTCTCACTGCTTTTATAATTTCATTGTATTTTAAGTTTGATGGCATTTTTAAAAGATTTCAAATAGGTGAAGATATAGATTGTGATATTTCTAGGTGATAATGATTCCAGAATTTTGCATATAACAATGGAATCATATATATGGTTGAGTGGGTTAGTGTGTGCAGTCAGAGAAATCTGAGCTTGAATCCTGGCTCTGTTGATAGGTAGCCATGTGACTTGATAAAATTATATATCTAGCTTGACTTTTCATATATAAAATTATTTATTTAGTTTGCTGATTGCTACATAGTTTATATAAAATGATATACACATTATCCTTAACCCTTAGTAACCACTTAATATGTGGTAGCAGCTATCATAGCTTTCTTTCTTCTCAACTTTAATGTTTGCAAATTACTTCCCATGGACATTTGTTATTTTATATTTCAGACTATATGTGATTTGAGCAAATGCTTTTATTTTGTTTTTTCATATTGATCATGTTTTAAAAAAAGAATTCTATATGTCTCTATCTTCTCTTTAAGTGAAACAAGCTAAACATAGCATGGCCAGTTCAATAATCCTGAAATATTAGTAACAGTAATACAGTTGTGCAGAGGAGATTGGATGAAATGGTAAGCACCATACATATTGCCCCCAACATTTCCAGCTGGTTATAGTGTTGTTGAGAATTCTATAGTGGGACATGATTAGCTACAAAATATATGTTCATTTGTGAATCAACTTTTTGCTCTTCAGAGAAGTAAAGTGACTAAGAATTGCCAGAAATTTATATTGTCAAGTGAATCAGGAGAATTTAAATACAGCATATGATTATTCCATTGACACATCCATAAGCAGAATGTGGTGACAGAGATCAAACATTTGAGAATACTGGTGCTCACTGGATTTTTTCTTAACAGAATGATAATGAATACATATTTAATGTCATGTAACAGATGTGCATACCTTAAAGAATAACTACTTTGCTTTTTATTTAGGTAACAAGGTGGGACAGTTGAAGAGTGTGATTCCATGTGTTTTAAAAGCCATCTACCTCAGGGCATTCCATTGCAGTTTCCTCTTGTAAAACAGGATTAATCTCTTCAGACAGAGTAGTGAGGGTTCTTTCATCAGGGAAGGTGGTAAAAGTTTTATTAGGCACCTCAGGGTTAATCAATTCAAGTTGAGGTTGTATGGTAGATTCCTCATGATAGGCTGGAAGTTTGGTTGCTCAGGGAAGACTAGAAGTTGGGTGCTTGATTTCTCAGGACAGAGTATTACAGGTTTATCTGACAATTCTGATTGGAATTTAATGAAAGTGATTGGATGGCCAGTTTATGGTGTCCAGTTTGTTTTATTTCCTGGAAAATTCATCATAAAGCTTCATTGGCATTCCCAGCTTTTGTCCTGCATTAAAGAATTTGGACTTAACCATCCCCAAATTATGTGATAAAATTCCAAAAAAAAAATCCACTATATATATATATATCCTGCCATTTCTGATTCCAAAGGGAACCCTTTCTAAAACATGGTCTTTTTTTTCTTCGCACGTTACTAAATGAAAAACAGCCTGATGGTATAAGGAAGGATATTAGAGATTAAACAGTACTTGCAGAAAACGAAAATGATTTCATTTTTTTTAGCAATACCTTTTAAAACAATTTTATTAATGGTAATTGCGTGATATTTATTTCATAGTTACTTTAGATGCTACATAAGCAACTATAATATATTAATGAACTGGCCATGATTTATTTTTTTAAAAATTTTAAAGCAATTTTATTGAAACATATTCACAGACAATACAATCCATCTGAATTGTACTGAATGGCTTCTTGGAGTAATGAAAATGCTTGAAATTTTATTGCTGTGATCAATGTACAACTCTGTGATTATACCAGAAGCCATGATTCTTATTGACAGAATTATATCTAAAAAATACACAGAAATACATTGCAAGGATAATGAGAATATGAATAGAGAAGCACTTTATATTGTTATTATGTGAAAATTAAAAAAAAAAAAAACAGAAACAAATAATAAAGGTAAAACATGCTGCAAAACCCCAAATAGGCAATTTATTGACATGTATTTAAAGAAAGTAAACTGATATATATATATCACTGCTTGTGTATGCAAACAATGTAGGTCTACCTCCAGAAGAGTTTTTGCTGCCTTTTCCACTATTTTTCCTGAAGGACTAGTGGAAGAATATCATTGCCAGGAAAGAGCAAAAATTTTTTTGGTATAAAGGCTGCCCTGTTAGGTTGAAATGTGAATCTAACATCCCAATTTGTAGTTTGTGGTGGTATGGAACTGTAGGTACCCCAGAAAATCATGTTCTTAACTCCTGGGCACAAGGAAACAAGAAATTAATGGTTAGGAAAACTCCGGGCTTTCAGAAAATGAGTCACCAGAGAATAATGTTCCATGTGAGGGTTTAAATCAACATGGAACCAGTCAGCCATTTCAGTGCAAGTCAGGATTGGAAATGCATATATCTAGAAAGGATTGTGGAAATTTCTATTGCCTTATGGTTTGGACCCCTGTGAACCACCTGGAAAATCAAGTTTTTTTTGTGAAATCTGTATGAATGACTGTATCTGTATGAGTGACTAATAGCCTGGACTAAAAGAGTCTGAAAATGAACAGAGTGAAGGAAAAATGACTTCAAAGGCAGAACCATGGAAACTGAGGTACAGACTGATAACATTTTCTCAGACCAAGACAGCAGATCCACCCATGTATGTGAAAGGATGAATATGCTCCAGAGCTTGGAGAGGACATACCTTCTGCCCAACATTCAGAAAGGTTTTTACCACCCCAGGTTTCTCAAGCTGGTCACCAAACCAATGCTTGGAGAAGGTAAATCCTAGAGTTCAGCAGCCACCCTGACACTTGAAGAAGGTGGCGCTGAAAGCCTGACCATCATGCCAACGTTTAAAGATATGTATGCCTTCACACCAGTGCTTGGAGAGAATGTGGCCACTGCATAAGTCCTTGTTACAATGTTGCAATGTGTGGTGACTGCTTCTTCATACCAGAGGGGAAAACATCATTCCATGGGTGACTATCAGATCTTGAAAGCTAATGGATATGCTATACAGAGATTTTTAATTTTGGGGGATCCACCACCTCTGTTTCCTTTCCAATTTCTCCCAATGGGAATGGAAATGTTTACCTTATGCCTAAACCTACTTAGAATTTTAGAAATATGTAACTTGTTCTCTAAGTTTCAAAGGTCAACAGACTGACAGGAATTGCAGGAATTGTGCCCTAGGATAGACAACACCTGTAAATGATTTTGATGAATCTTTGTACATGGCTGTAGCAGTTTGATATTATTTATGAATTCCAAAAAGAGACTTTATATTTGTAAACTGGTCTGTTCCTCTGGGAGTTCCCTTTGATTGTAGTAGATTCAGCTGCGATGTCTTTGATTAAGTTAAAATCAGGAAGGGTTTTGATTCAACCATTACGTCGATCATTAGGACATGCAGGGTGGAGTCCCCGTCCCCTTGGTGGGCTATATAAACAGGCACTCAATCAAGAACACAGAAGTAGACATACAGAGAAGACACACAGAGGACAAGAGACAGCTCCATCGACACAGCAGAGGCTCTGGGAAGAGTGATGAGCCATTCACCTGAAAATTTACAACTGACATTGTCATGAGAACAGAGCAGCTGATCCCAGAAAGAAATGAGCCCTGGGAAGAGAGATGAGCCTTATGCCATGCTGCAGCTGAGATCAGAAGAAGCTGAACCCACAGAGCATTAAGAGGGAAAAGGAATGCTGAACCTTCACAGACATTGCCTGCCATCTTGCTTCAACACATGCCAACAGCACTTGGTAATAAGTAATCTTGATTGGGACTCTTTAAGGCTTTGTAACTGTAAGCTTTTACCCTAAATAAATACTCCTTGTAAGAGCCAACAGATTTCTAGCATTTGCATTAGCAACCCTTTGGTTGACAAACACAATAGCACTGTTACTGAAATGATTTATGGCTCTTGGGATATTGTGATGTAATGAGTTGTATATGGAAAAATCATGTCTTCTTGGGGTCAGAAAGTGTGTTGTAGTAATTTGTAAATGGATGTACCCCAGAAAATCAAGTTTCTAAGGCTAATCCATTAATGTGGATATAAATCTATTGTTGCATATCCATAACATGTAGGTAGGAACTTTGATTAAGTTACTTCAGTTAAATCATGGGTCAGGGTCAAGAAACGTATTGTTGACATATCCAAAACTTGTATGTAGGACTCTTTGATTAAGTAAATTCAGTTAAATTGTGGACAAGGGTATGCAGGGTAGAACTTAATCTTCTTAATGGACTCCTATATAAATGAGATGGATACAGAGGGAGAAAGAGAAAGTCATTGAGTAAAAACTGAAAGCAAAGAAACCTGGAAGAGAAGGGAGAGAACGAATGACAATATATGTCTTGCCGTGTGACAGAAGAGTCCAATATCTCTGTCAACCAGCCTTTGAGGAGAAAGTATCTCCTGATGGTGCCTTGATTCAGACATTTTTCTCAGCCTCAAAAATATAAGCTTGTTAGCTAATAAATTCTGCTTTTAAAAGTGAACCCATTTCATGGTATCTGCTTCTGGTAAATTAGCAAACTAAAGCAGTAGTCATCTGGAAACGTTTTCAATAACAGTTTCCACAACACATTCTTCTTTAAATTTAATACAATCTTGTGATATGAATGTGGTTGCTCATGGTTATAATTGCAACCAATAAGGAATGGCATTTTTTGCATGTTTTAGCAAACATAGGACTAGTACACAGATTTGTGCTTTCCACTATAAGCTTTGTATTTAAAAACCCCAATATTCATTTGTGTTTTAAAGTTTTCAGACAATGAAAATAGAAAAGTATGAAGAAAATTGATCAGAAATGTACTGGAAATTATTAAGTTGGAAGATTTTTTGAAGATTCATATAGCCAGAAAATGAAAGACACAATTTCTTCCTTTAAACAGGTATATTCATCCACTTGGACCAAACTTTTTGTAATTGTTGATCATATCAATGCCATGGGTTTCATTATGCCCTACTAAGAACAAGTAGGACTGTACTTTTACAAGATATTGCTTTAGTGCATATGTATACAAACTGGAATGCCAGGGTTTCTCTCTGAATTGGATACATATAGGATTTAGTTGAGGAACATGTTGAAGACACTATGTTTATGTTGATGAGCTTCACAATGATTTTCAGTGGCAAGTCTTCCTTTTTTTATTTCTAGCAATTTATCTCTTTACTCTGGTAGAAAATTTGGGACTGGTTGCATTGGCCATTGAAAATTCCTGGCTCTAAAATCCAAAGTCTTATTTTCTGAGTGTGTTGTTATTCTTGGATGCCTCCTATTCTTCAGTTTTCACCCACAAAATTTTAGTCAATTTCCTGGCAGGGAGTAAAGTCATTTAATTTCTTGGAAGGGCAAAACAGATGTTTTATTTTGTTACCTTTGGGACTAAAAAGTGTTTTGTCTTGGCTGTAATGTCTTCTGATCACTATGTAGCCATCTACTATCCACTTCTCTGTTCAGTTGACTTGTCACCCTGAATCTATGTGCCACTCATCATTTCTTCTTATGTTGGTGGCATTAACTTGCATGTCCAGTGGTCACTTTTAGTCTAACGTTCTGTATATCCAATGAAATTACACATATATTTTGTGACATCACTCTACTCCTTGCTATCTCTTGTTCTAACCCTGACATTAGCCATCTTCTACTTTTCTTTGTGGGCTGTATTGACATAACCACTGTACTAATTGTTTTGATCTTTTATGGTGTCACTCTCTTGGACATTGTGAAGATGTATTCTGCTGAAGGTAGGAAGAAAATATTTTCAACTTTGGCTTTCACCTAACTCATTTGTCAATTTATCTTGGGGCAATCTTCATGTATGTGAGGGCAAATTATAGCTAGGCTTTAGACCATGAAATGCTCATGTCTACACAGTTGTGATTCCCATGCTGAATGCCATCATCTATAGTTTGAGGAACAGGATATTAGAGACACAATGAAAAAAATTGTTTGAGAGAAATTGTTTCATAAATAAATACAATTTATCTTTGAGAAAAACTCAGAAGAATGTTAGATATCAATCCATATATCTATAGTCAAAAACTAGGGAAGGATGCCTTATTTTCACTTAGTAGATTTTCCATTTATTGTAATCCTTCCAAAGTAAACATTATTCTACATGCCAATGCAGCATTTTACATATATTTTGTCATCTATGTGCCTATGATTATGTTCAAACTGATTCATATTAAATATTGATTGATTAACATATATTGATATTGTTAGATATTATGTAATTTGATTTTCATTTAATTACAGGAGATATCATAGAAACTATCATAGTTTCTTTGTAATACCCTTTTAATTAAAAACTGCACATTTCCCCATGGTTGTGTTCTTGCTCACTACATTGAGTAATAAAGCCAGTTTAATGAAACACAGATGTTCATAGTGTTTTTTGGCTAAACAGCCATGAAAATTACATGCTTAAAGGACCTATTTATTAACACTAAGATTTTTAATATTTTACACTAATAGCAAGAAGATATTTTAGTACTAAGGGGGTATGATATTTTTCCTTTAGGAGTAATGAAAGTGTTCTGAAATTGACTGAGGTGATGACAGTTAAACTATATGATGAAAATGATAGCCACTTTGCATATATTTTGAATGCATTGTACAAAACATGGGACTGTATAACATAGGGAATCCAGTGGTGGAAGATGGACTGTGGTTAAAAGAATATGAGAACATTTTATCAAGAATGATAAATATACAATATGATGATAGCATGTTGATAATTGGGTAGGTTGGGGGAAAATACATTAAATGTTAGATATGGCCTGTAGCTAATAGTAATATTTTTAAAAAATGTTTCACAAGAATGCAAGGTTTTGGTGGTGGAGAGATGTATGGGAACATTGTATGATGATATGCGTTTTTGTTTTGTAAATTCACAAATTTTACTGTATATTTATAGTAAAATTTGTTTATGTATATTCATGTACAAATATATACTTCAATACAATTTTATTAAAAATATAAACAAATAAATAAATAGGAGCATTGGAGAGGATCATCAATATGCACAGATACATAAAAAGTTTCTTCAGAAAGATGGATGCTATAAGGAAGTGTCCATTGAAATGATAGAAACAAACTTAAAAAATAAATAAACACAATATCAGAAAGAAAGAATTCAATAAGCAGGTTCATATGTAGAGTCAGTACAGCAAAGGAAAGAATGAATGAAGCTGAATACATGTTAATAGGAATAAATGAAACAGAAGGATTGTTAAAAAAAAATCTCCAGTGGAAACAAATATCCAAGAGCTGAGGAACAATATCAAACAATATAATATACATAGAGTTCTACAACAAGAATACAGAGGGAATAGAGCAGAAGAGCTATCAGGGACATGACTTTTCCAAAAATAAGGAATGACATCAAATCGAAGGGCCATAACTCTCAGGGAAATCCCAGGAATGATAAATGCAACAAAAGAAATCAATTGGGCATGAAACACATCTATATTCAGCATACTCACTGTAGAAAAATTAATATAAACATTTTGAAGGATTTCAGAGGAAAATACATATAACAATGTTGGGAAAATGCAATTGTTATAAGAGATTTACCATCAATAATGAAACAAGCCAGAAGGTAATGGAAAGATATATTTAAAGTACTGAAAGATAAAACTCATTCCAGGGATGAAACCCACTGAAAATAACTTTTCAATGTTAAAAAAAAAAGGACTTTTTAGAAAAATTAACATGCACAGACACAGCGAAATAATATTTTTGCCAGGAGACTTGTGTTTAAAAATTATCCAGATAGAGGTATGATAACAGAAAGACACTAAACATAGACATAAATGACACTAAAATGTAAAAATGAAGGTAAATATGTCACATATTTACTTTTTAAAATTCTAAATGCTTTAAAAATAATTGCCTAAAGCAAAACTAGGTTGACTAATTATATAAAATAATATATGAAAAAATTAAAAATTTGAAATAAAAACTGAATCTCTACTACATTGCATTTCCAATGTTATGATTAATACATTTTATTTTAGGTAGACTATGATAAATTACACATACATATGAAATTCCTAGGTAAATTACTAAAAAAGGAGAGAAAGGAAAAATTACAAACATAAGGGCTAAAGGTAAAAATATCACTATAGTCACCCATAAATATTAAAAAGATAGTAAGAAAACATTATAAACAATGTTTAGTTGTTAACTTTGATAATTTGGACTAAATGCACTATTCCTAATATGCTCTTATCAGAAGAAATTGGTAATCTTTTTACTCTAACATCTCTATAAAAATTTGAATTTTTCCTTAAAAATCTTGCAAATGACAAAAAAAATCATGTAATTATTTTCAAAATATAAGAATTTCACCTTTCCCTCATACTGGAATGTGACTAGACTGCTATGTGAAGCTTATTCAACCCTGCAGAAGAGGACAACATCTTGGGAGATAGCAAAGCAAACACATAAATGAAAACTGGGCCCCAGGATTAGCTCATGGAAAAGAGCCACCCACAAACCTTAGTCAGATAAAGTTTGTACTCTTATACCCAAAGATTATACTTTCCCTTTTGTTGAGCCACTCTATTTCTGAAGTACATCCTTATACCAGTCTGTACTTGGCTAATACAGGTTTTCTACCCAACCCAATCACATCACCTGATAAATTCCTCTTTTTATTATACAGTTTTTTCTTTCTGAAAATAAGACTATACATGTATGTTGGAGTAGCTGTCTCCAAAATTTCACTTTCTTCTCTTAGCATCTCTAGTGAAGTCTGCCAACAACATACCCCTCTCATCCATGTATTTGTTAATACTTTATAATATAAAAATGTATATTTTCAACTCTCATAAGAGTGGTATAATTTTATGGGAAAAATGCCCTATGATAAAGTGGTGATAAAAATTTGAACTCTAAAGTAAGACTGTCTGGGTCCTAATATGACTTGGTCCTTTTACCAATTGTCTGACAATGAACAAGCTATTAAATCACTCTGAGCTCCAGTTTTAACATCTGTAAAACCCAGACATTTTTACTCAATATGGTGAGAAATCTTGTAGGATTAGTGGAAAAAAAGTGACATGATACCACCTCCATTTTAACAGTATCATTAGCCCCGACTTTGAGAATAGACTCAAGAGGGATAAGGCAGAAACCAAGGAGACACTCTAGAAGGCTGTGGCAATAATTAAAAGATGGAGATCCTGGTTCTTTGGGCCAGTATGTTACTGGAGTTTGAAAAACTTCAGTAATAAAGAGAATGACATACATTTTCAAATGTATTTAAAATATATTGTATGCTATTAACCAAGGAATTCTGTTAGGCTTCCATGTTAGCATAGCCCCTCTTCCCACCTGAGATCACCTCACTGGAATATACTTCTAAGGATGAGAATGATTCTATTAACTACACTACCTCGTGTCCTTAACACTTGTTAACATAAAATTTTTTATATGTTAATCTTGCTCTATTTTTTACTAGAAAATTCTATCATGCCACCTTTTTTTTTTTGATGAGACCAGCAGGCAATACTAGGGAACCAATTAAACATATTTGAGCTTAGTGCTTTAAATTGGTGCAAAGAAATCATAATGATTATGTCTAGTAGTATTCTAATTGAAGTATTTTTATGGTTTTCCTAAAGAACATGGGGAGTGAGTCCAAAGGAGGGCATATTCCTTTCTCCAACTTAGGAACTCTATTAGTGTGAGGTTAATATTTCTGAGGTTAATTCTTATAACAGAGCTTTCATAGCTGAGAGCTATTTATAGCACATTTTTGTAGTCAGTTGTAGGGTTTTGGAGGAATAAGGTCCAAGTATTCATTGGCAAAGAATTATAAACTATTTAAAGTGTTGTGATGGAATATAATTAGGTGCTCTTTAAATATAGTCTATTTTTCCCTTTATTATATAACATCAAATATTTGCAAAATGTTTTTTTCATATTTTGTCATGTTGTATTCCAATCTTATTTCCATTGTCACATTTCAAGTAATTCAACTTTTGCAACACAAGGAATTTTGACATATAACTATGAATAAAATCTTTTGCCTTAAAAAATTTCAGACTACATTTTAAATACATCATGCATTGCTATAAACAGTGAAAATGGGGTAAATGTAAATATACTACTATTTTCTCTTTCTCCAAATGATATTATATTTATTTAACACAATCATAATTGCATTCTAAAATATATTGTAGGAGGCAGCATAGTCAGAATTTAATTGAAGCATAAGCAATTCCTGAACTTCTGTCTGAAAAATTAGAGAATCTGTTGACTATTGTCAAGATAAACCAGCAGGATAAATTTTCTAAATCATAGAAATGTACATGAGAAAAAGGAAGTCCAGCACAGGTCATAAATAAGAAGTTCTGAAAATGTAAAAGGCCTTGCTTTAATTTGCTAAAGGCTGCCAAGTCAATATAACAGAAATTGGTTGGCTTTTAAAATGTGAATTATTAACTTAAAAGCCTGCAGACCCAAGGCTGAGGAAAGTGACCAAAACAAGGTATCAGGTGAAGCTCTCTTCCCTAAGACATGGGTGCCCACAAACCTGGACTTCTGTCACATGGAAGGGCACAATGGTGTCATGTGCTGGTTTCTGCCTTCTCCCCCAAGCTTTAGCTGCTTTCAGCCCCTGGCCACTGCTTCAGTGGCATTTATTTGAGCTTTTTGTTCTCATGATTTTCTTTCTGATCTTCTGTGGCTGCCTCTCCAAGCATGTGTGGCTATTCTATCTGTATTTCTGAATTCACCCTGTTCATAAAGGATTCCAGTAATATATCAAGACTCACCTTGGGTAAAATCAAAGGCTCATAACTGAAGAAATCTAATCAAAAGGCCCCACTCCAGTAGATTCACACCCAAAGGAATGGATTCATTCTAAGCACATGATGTTTTCTGGAGCAAAGTCTCAAAGTACCAATGGTCTTATAAATATAAGAAAATACAAATGTACAAGATGGGTGATTTCTGAGGCAAGATGGTGTCATTTTAGGAGGGCACTCACTGAATCACTCTGAGGATGGCTGATTGGGGACAGAGTCCTGCCTGGGGGTCTGTGCTGGGGGCACATGGAGTGAGAAGTTTGGTACATCTATAAGGAAGCAGCTTGATGGCATGGATTGCTCAGTGCTGCTGGCTTGTCTCTTCTTTTTCAGTGATTTCCCATTCTCTGTCTATATTGATTCTGTATCCCAAGCTATCTCTTTTCTTTCCTTCATCTTTCTGCCTTCTGCTTTCTGTTGTGGTTCTAACATACAACATTTTTTCATTAACCCACAACTTAAGGGTGTAAATTTCTATTCTATCTATTCTGTTTTCTCCTTTTTTAATTAATATTAACTTTTTCCTTTCAGCCCTTTCTTTACTCTTTCTCTCTCTCCTCATCATTCTAGCCTTCTAAATCATGATATATATATTCCTTTATTTGGTTTCCCAGTCCATTGTAGGTACTCCACTTTTTTTCCTATTTCTCTACACTGTTTACATGAGCTAAATATACATTTCTCTAAGTATTATATTGCCCCTCTTCTAACTTTTATCAATATTACTATTATCCTTCTTCCTTTCTCACATCTTTTGATTCCTCTGGTCCTAATCTTTTGCCTTCAAAGAAACATAGAGAGAAGCAAGGAAATAAAATAAGAAGAAAGTGTCAAAGAGAAAACTTAATGCACACACAGAACCACTAGCTAAATAAATCTCTAGAGCAGAGAGAGAAGCTAATCAACCAAATAAATGTATCAAGATGAAATGATGACTAGAGTCCAACAAAAAATTACAAACCACAGTGAGAAACAGGAAGACATGGACCAGTCCTATGAACAAACTAAAAACCAGGAAGAGATGCAGAACATTGAGTAACTAATGAAAGCTTTCCAAACAAATATCATGGACCAACTTAATGGAGTGAAGGAAGAGATTAAGGATATTAAGAAGACACTGGGAGAACATGCTGAAGAAATTGTAAACATCCATAAAAAGATAACAGATATGATGGTGATCAATGGCACAACCAAGAAATCAAAAAGACTCTGGATTCACATAACAGCAGATTTGAACAGACAGAAGAAAGAATTAGTGATGTGGAAGATAATACATCTGAAATCAAACAGATAGTAGAACGGATAGACAAAAAGATAGAAAAAATCTAGCAGGGACTCAGGGATTTACCAACAAGACAAAATGCACAAACATACACATTATGGGAATCCCAGAAGGAGAAGAGAAGGGAAAGGGAACAGAAGGACTCTTGAAGGAAATAATGGTTGAAAACTTCCCAACCCTATTGAGAGAGATGGATGTGCAGATCCAGGAAGCAGAGCGCACCCCAAACAGTATAAATCCCAACAGGCCAACTCCAAGACATATACTTGTCAAAATGTCCAATGCCCAAGACAAAGAGAAAATACTCAAGGCAGCAAGAGAAAAGAGAACCATCACATACAAGGGAAGCATAATACGATTAAGTGCTGATTTCTCATCTGAAACCATGTAGGCAAGAAGACAGTGTTATGACATAGTCAAAGTACTAAAAGAAAAAAAACTTCCAGCCACAAATTCTCTACCCAGCAAAACTGGCATTCAAAAATGATGGAGAGTTCAAAATTTTCACAGATAAACAGAAATTAAGAGAGTATACCAATAAGAAACCTGCACTTCAAAAAATAGAAAAGAAAGTTCTACAATTTGAAAGGAAAAAACAAGGGAGAGAGATTTGGAGGGGAGTCTAAAAACAACTAAAAAGACAAAAACAGAAACAAAGCTACATATGACAAACATTAACCCAAAGAAAATATGGCTGAAGTAAGAAATTCATTGCAAGTAATAACACTAAATGCTAATGGATTAAATTCACCGCTCAAGAGACACAGATTGGCAGAATGGATGAGGAAATATGATCCATCTATATGCTGTCTACAAGAAACCCACCTTTGATGCAGGGATTTGAGGAGGCTGAAAGTGAATGGCTGGAAAAAAAAATTTACAAGCAAACAATAGCCAAAAAAGAACAGGAGTAGCTATCCTAATATCAGACAAAATAGACTTTAAATGCAAAACTATTGTATGAGACAAAGATGGACACTACATAATCTATCAAGAAGAAAGAACAATCATAAACATTTATACACCTAATTTGGGTGCCTCAAAATACATGAAGCAAACTCTGGAAAAACTAAGTGGAGAAATAAATATCTCTACAATTATAGTGGGGGAATTTAATACACAATTATCACCATTAGACAGAACATCTAGACAGAGAATCAATAAAGTAACAAAGACTCTGAACAATACATTAGAGAATGAGAAGGCACTAGGAAAGAAATTAAAAAAGCTGGTTCTTAGAGAAGACCAATAAAATTGACAAACCCTTCACCAGATTAACAAAGAAAAAGAGAGAGCAGATGCAAATACACAAAATAAGGAATGAGCAAGGGGATATCACTAATGACCCCACAGAAATAAAGAGTAGCATAAGAGGATATTTTGAAAAATTATATGCCAACAAGAATGATAATTTAGAGGAAATGGACAGATTTCTAGACACTCACAAACAGCCTACATTGATAAAAGAAGAAATTGATGAACTCAGCAGTCCAAATACAAGTAAAGATATAGACTCAGTCATCACAAACCTCCTAACTAAGAAGAGCCCAGGACCAGAAGGCTTCACAACTGAATTCTACCAAACATTTTGGAAAAAGCTAACACCAATCCTGCTTAAGCTCTTCCAAAAAATGAAAGTAGTAGAAATATTGCCTAACATTCTATGATGCCAAACTTACCCTAATACCAAAGCCAAACAAAGATACCACAAGAAAGGAAAATCACAGAACAATTTCTCTAATGAACTTTCACATTCAACAACATATTAGAAGAATGTAAACCATGACCAAGGGGGTTTCATCACAGATATGCAAGGATGGTTCAATATAAGATAATCAATCAATGTAATACACCACATAAACAGATTGAAAGAAAAAAATCACATGATCATTGCTATAGATGCAGAAAAAGCATACAACAAAATACAGCACTCATTCCTGATAAAAACACTACAGAAGATAGGAATAGAAGGAAACTTTCTGAATATGATAAAGGGTATATATGAAAAATCCAAAGGTAACATCATCTACAATGGTGAAATGCAAAAAGCCTTCCCTTTGAGATTGGGAACAAGACAAGGATGCCCACTATCACCACTCCTATTTAACATTGTCTTAGAAGTACTTCCTTGAGCACTGAGGAAAGATAAAGATATAAAACGCATCCAAATGGGAAAAGGAGAAGTAAAAATTTCATTATTTGCAGACGACATGATCCTATACGTAGAAAACCCTGAGAAATCTACAACAAAGCTTCTAGAACTTATAAAGGAGTTCGGTAATATAGCAGGATATAAAATCAATGCTCAAAAATCAATAGCATTTCTGTACACCAATAATAAGCAAACTGAGGAGGAAATCAAGAAAAAAATACCATTAAGAATAGTAACTAAAAGAATCAAACACCTAGGAATGAATTTAACTAAAGATGCAAAGGACTTATATACAGAAAACTACACAACACTGTTAAAGGAAATCAAAGAAGACTTCCATAAATGGAAGAATATTCCCTGTTCATGGATAGGAAGACTAAGCTTCATCAAGATGTCTATCCTACCCAAACTCATCTACAGATTTCATGCAATCCCGAAAACAATCAACACTATTTTTTAAGGAACTGTAAAAACTAACTGCAAACTATATTTGGAAAGGTAAGAAGCCCTGAATCACTGAAGACATATTGAAAAAGAAAACTGAAGTTGGAGGTATCACACTACTTGACTTTAAAACATACTAGAAAGCTACAGTGCTCAAGACTGCATGATATTGGCACAAGGATAGACACACTGACCAATGGAACTGAATTGACAGTTCTGATACAGATCCTCACATATACAGTAATCTGATATTTGACAAGGTCACCAAGCCCACTCAGTTGGGAGAGAATGCCCTCTTTAACAAGTGGTGCTTGGAGAACTGGATATCCACATCCAAAGGAATGAGAGAGGATTACCACCTCACACCTTATACAAAAATAAACACGAGATGGATCAGAGATCTAAATATAAGAGCCAAAACTATAAAGACCTTGGAAGATAATATAGGGAAGGATCTACAGGACCTTGTAATAGGAAATGGTTTCATGAACTTCACACCCAAAACACGAGCAGTAAAATAATAAATAGATAAATGTGATTTCCTCAAAATTAAAAACTTCTGCACTTCAAAGGACGTTATTACAAAAATAAAAAGGCAGCTTACCCAATGGGAGAAAATATTTGGCAACCATATATCTGGTCAGATCCTAATATCCTGCATATATGAAGAAATCCTACACCTCAAAAATAAAAAGACTAACAACACATTTTTAAAAATGGTCAAGTGACCTGAAAAGACACTTCTACAAGATCGAAATACAAATGGCTAAACAGCACATGAAAAAATGCTCAACATCACTAGCTATTAGGGAAATGCAAATCAAAACTACAATGAGATACCATCTTACACCCATCAGAATGGCAGCTATTAAAAAACAGCAGACTATAAGTGTTGGAGAAGATGTGGAGGAATAGGAACTCTCATCCATGGCTGGTGGGATTGTGGAATGATCCAGCCACTGTGGAGGACAGTTTGCAATTTCTCAGAAGACTAACAATAGATCTTCTGTATCATCCAGTGAGTCCACTGCTAGGTATATACCCAGCAGAATTGAAAGCAAAGACATGAACAGATAAATGCACACCAATGTACATAGTGGCATTGTTCAACACTGCCAAAATTTGGAATCAGACCCGGTGCCCATCAACAGATGAATGGATAAACAAAATGTGCTACATACATACAATGGAATATTATTCATCTTTAAGAAGGAATAATAGGAGGTGTGGGAGGTGGGGAACATGGAAATCCCTGTAATTTTTGTGTAAGATTTATGTAATCTGAGCATCTTTTAAAATATAGGAAAAAATTAAAAAGAAAAAGAAGGAATAAAGTGCTAACACACAGAATAACATGGATCAATCTTGAAGACCTTATGCTAAGTGAAGTAAGCCAGGCATTGAAGTTTGAACAGTACATGACCTCAATGATTTCAATTGAGGAAAGTGAGCAGTGTCTGAAAACCATTGTCTGAAAGATAGGTTAACAAGAGAGAGAAAGCGAAGAGAAGTTTGTGTGCCATTACCCATATGGACATAATCTATGTTAAAGTGATAGAGCATATTTGCATATTGAAGGATAGGGCAGGTGGGTAGTGATATATTGGTTTGGGTGGTGCAGGGTTGACAGGAGTGTGGATTAGGAAGTGTGATTTAAAACACCCAGGACATTGGGGGGAGAGATGGGAGAGGGACCAGGTGAACACAGGATTTCTGGGTATGAGGTTGAAAGTGTAAGACTGGGAATGCTCTTATGGCAACATGACAATGTAGTGTCACTGGTTTAGGGCGTAATTTGGGGGGGGCATTCAGGATGGGGCACATCTGGAGTAGGGTTCTGGGGAGTGTGTGAGTGTTCATCCTGTCATAACGTGTTGCGTTGGGGAGTGGAGACCCACACGGTCAGTGGGAAGGAGAGGGACCCCCATTTTGGGGAGGACCAATTCACCCAGAAACAGACAGGTGAGTGTCTCTTAGGAGCAAGGGTGGATCCTAATAGGGGAGAACAATCAGTGTGTCAAGACCTCTTGTTGCATGCAACTATGAATCTGGTCATCCAATGAGTCAAGACAGGGAGGTGTCTTGTGCCCCAGGGAGATGGAGAGCAAGGAACAGAAAACATCAAATAGGGAGTATTAAGTGGTCAGGGGAAATGTTTTTCATTAACTTATAGTGATGGACACAGGACATGGTAAATATTATCAAAAATTATTAAACAGTACCGTCTAAATTTTAAACTATACTGTAAACCATTTACAATGTTTTGTAACTATGTTTCACTATCTGTATAACAGTTATAACAATGCTACCATCCACATACAAAAAGGTTTTAATATGGGGTGAGAAATGGGGGAGGAGGTTGAGAGTCTCTAGTATTCTGTATGTGACTTTGCTGTGACCTAAAACTTCTTTGAAAATTAAATGAAACTTTGGGAGACACTGGGGAGTGAGAGTGGGAAGGTGCCATGGTACAGACTGGACACACAATAATGCAGTGAAAAAAGGAAAAATGTTAAAAAAATTTTTTTCTTTAAATTTTTTTGTTTTTATACATTTTTTGAATATCCCAATCCTTTAATTTTGTTTTATTTTTTTTAAGTTTCCTTGTATTTTTTCTCTTACATTTAAACTTATCATTATTATTTCATTTTCCTATTAATTGTATTTGCCTATTATATGGGCTTCACCTTTAAGGAAGGTTTAGATCACAGAAGGGTTACAACAGGAGAAGGAAAGGATCATTGGTGGGGGTGTATGGGAAGGGGGTTTCATGGGAGGAAGTTCATCTGAATATACATGAAAGATATATAAAATTGTACAAATGATCAAGGGGATGGGCATGGTCACAGCAGGTGGAGAATCACTCAATAAATGAGAGAATACTGAATTAACATTCTGGAGAGCTCTGCCACATTCTCCAAGGGAGTAGCAACAGTTCCCTGAGTGCAGGGGCAAAATCTGGCAAAGGAGGATCCTCCATTAATGGGTTCTTGTTATTGATGACTAGACTTAGTCATTTGACTAAGTCTTTGCTCTTGTAGTTGAAACTTAGCCTAGTGTTATGGGGTGCCTAAGGGTTGCCACCTGAGAGGCTCCTTGTTGCTCAAATGTGGCCTCTCTCTAAGCCAAACTCAGCATTTGAATGCATTACCATGCCCCCAATGTGGGACATGACTCCCCGGGATAAGCTTCCCTGGCAACTAGCGATTAATACCAAGTGCCAACTGGCAATATGACTGGAAAAAGACCTTGAATAAAAGGGGGAAATGGTAAAGACAAATGAGTTCATGTGGCTAAAAGACTTCAAATAGAGTCCGGAGGTCATCCCAGAGGTAATGCTTATGCACACCTCAGAAGGATGTCATAGAACACCAAAGTGGATATCACCCCACACAGAGGGTCTCCTGAGGGATCTGGAGACACCCAAGTCCTATATAAGGGGGGGTAGTTCCAGAGATTGATGCCTTATCATTGGGCTGTACTTTGGAATCAGTGCTCCTGGGAGTGACAGAGTTGGACTCAAATAAGTCCTCCCTGCACATAGTCCATCAGTCCCTTCTATTCAAACTTATATGTGATGCTGGAGTTCATAGGTATACTTCCAGAGACTGGAGCCTCTGGCCTGCCCATGTGCCAGCTGTGCCTGGAATTTCGGAGTAGCTGCAACTCCTACTCTACAGCTCAATGGACTCACCCACGTTTCCTAATGAGGAGAAAATGATGAACAACAGTCATGCCAGGCAATGGAGAGTGTCTGCAGATCGACGCAGGATAATCCCATCCATCTTATCCATGAGATATAAGCCCCCTCTCACTTGGAGGTGGAGTGGACATCACCATCACAGACTCCTCAGGTTTGGGGGAAGAGCTATGGATTAAAATGGACTTAATGGTATTCTGTTGTAGACATATTGTGATTCAAACAATGGAAGAAACTACAGCATAGATGTGGAGCCAGTGGGCACTGGATGCTTTCGGGGCAGGGAGAGGGAAAAGCAGTTGTAATACAGGGATTTTTTTCAGGACTTGGGAACTATCCTGTGTGACATTACAATGAAAGATATAGGTCATTTTACATCAGCATATAACATGCAGAACTGTGTGGAAAGAGTGTGGTCTATAATGTGAACTAAGATCCATGCTTATTGGCAAAGCCTCAGGTTGTGTATATCCATTGCAGGTGATGTGCCACAGTAATGAAAGATGTTTAAGTGGGAGGTTATGAGAGGTGTGGGAGGTGGGGAACATGGGAATCCCTGTAATTTTTGTGTAACATTTATGTAATCTAAGCATCTTTTAAAATAGTAAATAAATAAATACATACATACATACATACATACATACATAAAATTCCAATGCTGTTGGAAAAAAAAAAGAAATACTAAAGGAAGTCCTACAGGTTGAAAGGTAAAAACAGAAGAGAGATTTGGAGGAGAGTGTAAGAACAACTAAAAAGGCAAAAATAGAAATAAAAGCAATGTATGACATACATAAACCCAAAGAAAATATGGCTGATGTAAGAAATTCATTTAGAGTAATAACACTGAATGTTAATGGATTACACTCACCAGTCAAGAGACACAGATTGCCAGAATGGATAAGGAAATATGATGCGTGTATATGTTGTCTACAAGAAACCAACCTTAGACCCAGGGATTCAAGAAGGCTGAAAGTGAATGGCTGGAAAACAATTTTACAAACAAACAGTAACCATAAAGGGTGGATGAAACTACCCTAATATCAGAAAAAATAGACTTTAAATACAAAATATTGTAAGAGACAAAGATGGACACTATATATATGTAAAATGGGTAATATTCCAAGAAGAGAGAACAATCATAAATATTTTTGCACCTAATCAGGGTGCCTCAAAATACATAAGGCAAACACTGGAGAAAATAAGTGGAGCAATAAATGCCTCTACACTTAAAGTGGGGGAGTTTAATACACCATTATCACCATTAGGCAGAACATCTAGACAGAGAATCAGTAAAGAAACAAAGATCTGAATACAACATTAGAGGACCTGGACCTAATAGACATAAACAGAACACTACTCCCAAATAAAGTGGGATATACAATTTTCTCAAGTACACATGGATCATACTCCAAGATAGACCATATCCTAGGCCACAGAACAACTTTCAATGAATTCAGAAAGATTAAGATTATACAAGTGATTTTTCTGACCCCAATGGATTGACATTGGGAGTCACTAAGGACCAGAGAACCAGATTACACACAAAGATACGGAAGCTAAACAACAGAGTCTTAGACAAAGAGTGGGTCAAGGAAGAAATCGCAAAAGAATTCAGTAACCACATCAAATTGAATGAAAATGACAACACAACATATCCAAACCTATGGGATGCAGCCAAAGCTGTACTGAGTGGGAAGTTCATAGCCATAAATGCTTATATTGAAAAAGAAGAAAGAGCTGAAATTGAAGACCTAACTGCACCCTGGGAGGAACTGGAAAAACAACAAACTAAACCTAGAGGAAGTAGAAAGAGGGAAGTAACAAAGATTAGAGCAGAGCTAAATGAAATAGAGAATAATAAAGCACTAGAAAAAATAAGAAATAAAAAAAGCTGGTTCTTCAAGAATATGAATAAAATGGACAAACCCTTAGCCAGAATAACAAAGAAAAAGAGAGAACAGATGAAAATACACAAAATAAGGAATGACCAAGGGGATATCACTACTGAACCCACAGAAATAAAGAGTATCATAAGAGGATACTTCGAAAAATTTTCTGCCAACAAGAAGGATAATTTAGAGGAAATGGACACATTTATAGAAACTCACAAACAGCCTACATTGATGAAAGAAGAAATTGAGGAACTCAACAGTCCAATTACAAGTAAAGAGATAGACGCAGTCATCAAAAACCTCCCAACTAAGAAGAGCCCTGGAAAAGATGGCTTCACTGCTGAATTCTACCAAACATTCCAGAAAGAGCTAACACCAATTCTGCTTAAGCTCTTCCAAAAAATAGAAGAAGAAGGAATATTGCCTAACTCCTTCTACAATGCCAACATTACCCTAATACCAAAATCAAACAAAGATACCACAGAAAGGAAAATTACAGACCAATTTCTCTAATGAAGCTAGATGCTAAAATCCTCAACAAAATACTTGCTAATCGCATTCAGCAACATATCAAAAGGATTATACACCATGACTGAGTTGGTTTAATCCTGGATATGCAAGGATGTTTAAATATAAGACAATTAATCAGTGTAATAAACCACATAAACAAACTGAAAGAAAAAAATCACATGATCATGTCTATAGAAGCAGAAAAAGCATTCAACAGAATACAGCACTTTTTCCTGATAAACATGCTGCAAAAGATAGGAATTGAAGGACACCATCTGAATATGAAAACGAGTATATATGAAAAACCCAAAGCTAACATCATCTTCAATGGTGAAATCCTAAAAGCCTTCCCTCTGAGATTGGGAACAAGACAAGGATGCTCACTATCACCACTCCTTTTTAATATTGTCTTAGAAGTAATTGCTTGAGCAATGAGGCAAAAAAACATATAAAAGGCATCCAAATTGGAAAAGAAGAATTAAAATTTCATTACTTGCAGATGACATGATCCTATACATAGAAAGCCCTGAGAAATCTACAAAAAAGCTTCTAGAACTTATAAAGGAGTTCAGTAGTGCCGCAGGTTATAAGATCAATGCTCAAAATTCAGTAGCATTTCTGTACACGAATAATGAGCAATCTGAGGAGGATACATAAAAAAAAGTACCATATACAATAGAAACTAAAAGAATCAAATACCTAGGAAAAATTTAAAGATGTAAAGGACTTATACAGAAAACTGCACAACATTGTTAAAGGAAATCAAAGAACACTTAAATAAATGGAAGAATATTACCTGTTCATGGATAGGAAGACTAAACATCATCAAGATGTCTATCCTACCCAAACTAATCTACAGATAATTGCAATCCCAATAAAAATGAACACCATATTAAGGAACTGGAAAAACTAACTGCAAAATATATTTGGAAAGGTAAGAGGCCCCAAATTGCCAAAGACATATTGAAAAAAATAAATGAAGATGGAAGTATCACATTACCTGACTTTAAAACATACTACAAAGCTACAGTGCTCTAAACTGCATGGTATTGGCACAAGGATAGACATACTGATGAAAGGAACTGAATTGAGAGTTCTGATATAGAGCCTCACAAATACAGTCATAAGATATTTGACAAGGCCACCAAGCCCACTCCTTTGGGATAGAATGACCTCTTTAATAAGTGGTGCTTGGAGAACTGGATATCCATATCCAAAAGAAAGAGAGAGGAATACCATTTCACACCTTATACAAAATTCAACTCATTATGGATCAAAGATCTAAATATAAGAGCCAAGAACATAAAGACCTTGGAAGATAATATAGGGAAGCATTTACAGGACCTTGTAATAGGAAATGGTTTCATGAACTTCACACTCAAAGCACGAGCAGCAAGAAAAAAATACATAAATGGGATCTCCTCAAATTTAAAAACTTCTGCACCTCAAAGGACATTATTAAGAAAATAAAAAGGCAGCCTGCCCAATGGGAGAAAATATTTGGCAACCATATATCTGATAGGAACCTAACATCCTGCATATATAAAGAAATATGTCACCTCAAAAATAAAAAGACAAACAACCCATTTAAAAAATGGGCAAGTGACCTGAAAATAAACTTCTCCAAGGAAGAAAAACAAATGGCTAAAAACCACATGAAAAAATGCTCAACATCACTAACTATTAGGGAAATGCAAATCAAAACTACAATGAGATCCCATCTTACACACATCAAAATGGTAGCTATTAAAAAAACAGCAGTCTATCAGTGTTGGAGAGGATGTGGAAGATTAGGAACCCTCATCCACGGCTGGTGGGATTGTGGAATGATCCAGCTACTGTGGAGGACAGTTTGGCAGTTTCTCAGAAAACTAACAATAGATCTTCCGTATGATCCAGCAATTCCACTGCTGGGTATACATCCAGAAAAATTGAAAGTAAAGACACGAACAGATATATGCACACCAATGTTCATAGCGGCATTGTTCACAATTGCCAAAGGTTGGAATCAGCCCTGATGCACATCAACAGATAAATGGATAAACAAACTGTGGTACATGCATACAATGGAATATTACTCAGCTGTAAGAAGGAATAAAGTGCTAACACACGGAATAATATGGATGAATCTTGAAGACCTTATGTTGAGTGAAGTAAGCCAGGCATTGAAGGATCAGCAGTATATGACCTCACTGATTTGAATTGAGGAAAGTAAGCAGTCTCTGAGAACCAGTGTCTGAAAGATAGGTTTACAAAGGAGAGAAAGAGAAGAGAAGGTTGCGAGCCATCACCCATATGGACATAATCTATGTTAAAGTGATAGAGTATTTTTGCATATTGAAGAATAGGACAGGTGGGTAGTGATATTACTGCATTTGGTGGAGCAGTGTTGACAGGTGGGTAGATCAGGAAGTGTGGGTTAGAATATCCAGGATATTGGGGTGAGAGTTGGGAGGGGTATTAGGTGAACATGGGATATGTGGTTATGATGTTGAAAGTGCAGGAGTGGGAATGCTCTTATGGCAGTATGACAAGGTAGTGTCACTGGTTTAGCGAGTAGGTTGGGGGACATTCAGGAAGGGGTGCTTCTGGTGTAGTATTCTGGGGAGTGTGTGAGTGTTCATCCTGTCATAATGTGTTGTGTTGGGGAGTGGAGACCCACATAGTGAGTGGGAAGGAGATGGACCCCTATCTTTGGGAGGACCGATTCACCCAGAAACAGACAGGTGGATGTGTCTTAGGTGCAAGGGAGGATCCTATTAGGATAGCCTAATCAGCATGTCAAGACCTCTTGTTGCATGTAACTATGAATCCTATCATCCTCTGAGTCAAGACAGGGGAGTGTCATTTGCCCCAGAGGGATGGGGAGGAAGGAACAGAAAAGATCAAACAGGTGGTATTTAGTGGTCATGGGAAATGTTTTTAATTGCCTTAAAGAAATGGACACAGGACATGGCAAATATCATAAAAAATTATTAAACTGTACCGTCTAAATTGTAAACTATACTGTAAACCATCGATAATGTTTTGTAGCTATGTCTCACTATCTGTATAACTGTTATAACAATGTTACCATCCACATAAAAAAGGTTTTACTATGGGGTGAGGAAAGGGGAGGGAGGTTGAGTATATGAGAGTCTCTAGTATTCTGTGTGTGACTTTGCTGTGACTTAAAACTTTTTTGAAAATTAAATGAAAATTGAGAGACACTGGGGAGTGAGAGGGGGCAGGTGCCACAGTACAGACTGAACACCCAGTAATGTAGTGACAAAAGGAAAAGTGTTTAAAAAATTTTTTTAGTTTTTCTGTTTTTTCCATCTTTTGAATATCCCAATCCTTTAATTTTATTTTATTTCTGATATTTTTTTAAGTTTCCATACATTTTATCTTTTGTAATTAAACTTATCTTTATTATTTCATTTTTCTATTATTGTATTTGGCTATTAAATGGGCTTCATCTTCAAGGAAGTTTTGGATCACAGAAGGGTTACAGAGGGGGGAGGAGAGGATCATAGGTGGGGGGTGTCTGGGATGGGGCTTTCATGGGAGGAAGTTCACCTGAATATACATGAAAAATATATAAAATTATTCACATGATCAAGGGGTGGGGCATGGTCACAGTGGATAGTCAATCACTCAATAAGTGAGGGAATACTGAATTCCCAGCCTGGGGAGCTCTGCCACATTTTCCAAGTGAACATCAGCAGTTCCCTGAGTGCAGGGGAAGTGTCTAGCAAAGGAGGATGGTCCACTGAAGGGTTCTTGTTATTGATGATTAGCCTTACAAGTCTTTGCTCTCGTAATTGAAACTTTGCCTACTGTTATGGGGTGCCTAAAGGTTGCTCAGATGTGTCCTCTCTCTAAGCCAAACTCAGAATATGAATGCATTACCTTCCCCCCAGTGTGGGATTTGACTCCCAGGGATGAGCCTCCCTGGTAAGGAGGGATTAATACCAAGTGCCAACTGGCAATATGACTGGAAAAAGACTTTGAATAAAAGGTGGAAAAGGTAAAGACAAATGAGTTCATGTGGCTGAAAGACTTCAAAGAGAGTCGGGAGGTCATCCCGGAGGTAATGCTTATGCACACCTCAATAGGATCTCATAGAACACCAAAGTGGATATCACCCCACACAGAGGGGCTCCTGAGGGCTCTGAAGACACCTAGGTCCTATATAAGGGGGGATAGCTCCAGAGATTGATGCCTTATCAGTGGGCTCTACTTTGGAATCTGTGTTCCTGAGAGTGACAGAGTTGGACTCAAATAAGTCCTCCCTGCACATGGTCCATCAGTCCCTTATATTCAAACCTATATGTTATGCTGGAATTTGTAGGTGTACTTCCAGATACTGGAACCTCTGGCGTGCCCATGTGCCAGCTGCACCTGGAATCTCCTTGGAGCTGCAACTCCTACTTTACAGCTCAGTGGACTCAAACAAGTCACCTGGTGAGGAGAAGATGATGGATAAGGGCCTTCCCAGGGAATGGAGAGAGCCTGCAGCTGCAGGAAGGATAATCCCATCCACTGTATCCATGGGATATAAGCCCCCTCTCACTTGGAGGTAGAGTGGTCATCACCATCCCAAACTCCTCAGGTTGGGGAGAAGAGCTATGGACTAGAGTGGACTTAATGGTATTCTGTTGTAGACATATTGTGATTCAAGCAATGGAAGAAATTACAACAGTGAGGTGGAGCCAGGGGCCACTGGATGCTTTTGGGGCAGGGAAGGGAAAAGCAATTGTAATACTGGTGCTTTTTCAGGACTTGGGAATTATCCTGAGTGACATTACTACGACAGATATAAGCCATTTTACATCAGCATATACCATGCAGAACTGTGTGTGAGAGAGTGTGGTCTACAATGTGAACTATGACCCATGCTTAGTGGCAAAGCCCCAGGATGTGTGTATCCATTGCAGGTGATGTGCCACACTAATGAAAGATGTTTATGTGGGATGTTATGGGGGTTGTGGGAGGTGGGGAACATGGGGATCCCTGTAATTTTTGTGTAACATTTATGTAATCTAAACATCTCTTATAATATATATATAAAAAAAGCTTACTTAAAAAAGTAAATACTTATCAAAGAATAGCCTTAGACAAACAAAACAAAGAGGAATTGCAATAAATATAGATCCTAGACAATAAAGTTCAGAGCAAAAATAAATGTTAATAGAGTTATTTCCATATTTATTATATATGATACATCAAAAATGTTATATTAATTAAGAATATAGAGGAAAATAATGCACATTTTAATTATTTGAATATGATACTTAACAGCTTGAATTTGTAAGAATTCATTAAAATTTTCATCCTAACAGATTTTGACCTTTATTTTAATATTACAAAAACATTTAAGAAAATGAAGAATTATAATCAAACAAAGAAACATTAATGTAAATGAAAATGCTACAAATCACTTGAGGGGAAATGTATCTAAAAAACATTCTCTAAGTTTAAATACAAAAAATCAAATATTGGAAAATTAAGAAAATATAATTTCTTAAATATATTTTGAATAGTAGAGAAAATTAAATCTACAATTCTTGTATGCGTAGAGACATTTTTTAAAGAACTATCAGAGATCTAACTCTCCAAATTTTATGGGATATCACAAAATTTGGATTCAGTATAAATTCTTAACTTTGCAATATTTCTCTATTAAAAATCTTAAAAAAATGAAAATAAGAATTTAACTCTAAAATTTATATCTTTGTACAGAATATAATCTTATGTAAAGCAGAGGAAGGAAATGATATTTTAAGCATAACCAAATTAACAAAAGATATATTAATTGCTGAAGCTTATTGATGTATCACAGAATCATGGGTTTTCAAAAGTTAGCAGGTAGACACAAAAGAGATAAAACAACAAGCAGATAGCTAACCTCATGACTTTAGAAAACTTCAGGTCTTGATTGCAAGATGGGATTCTTGATTTAACTCATATATCAAAAAAATAAAAATAAAAACTCCCCCAACCCCCCCAAAAAACACATTCATCTGCAAGCTTAAATGCCAAAGTTATCACCAAATGTTATAATGATGAGTGGAAAGCAAAAATGCATATAGAAATAGAAAAAGATTTGATATGTTTTAATATACACTTAGGTATAAATAAAATTATTCTAGAAAACCATGAACAAAACTTTAAGAAGTTAGTATATTTCTATTTTCTTTAATAATTTAAAATACTTTCCAAATTTTCTTCAATGTTCAAATATACAATTTTCTTTAACTTAATTCCTTCATAATATTTTACTACTCTAAGACCAAATATTAAAGTGTTGTTTTTCTTTTGAACTGCTTATTTGTTAATGAATAAGATAGTCAAATGTATTTGGAAAAATCCAGTTAACATTTTCATGAGAAATACTATTGTGCATTCAAATTTTGCAAGAATATAAGCATTCTGATATTGGTAAAAACTTACTAACACTGCATTAAATTCTTTGCATTCATTATCTGATTTTGTTTGTAAAATATCTCCATGACCTTAGAATTATTTACCTTTACAGTTGAAGAAACTAGATTTAAACTTTCAGTGACTTATTAAGGGATATCCAATTAAAAAGCCATCCTTTTTAGAAATTAAAATCTAGACATTTTTAGTCCAAAGCCACACTTTTAAAGACTGATCTGATTTTCATCTCTACAGAAAAAATGGAATGGCTTCTGAAAGAGCTCTCCATGATAAAATTATCTGAAATTGGAATATGCTTGGGGATTTCTATAATACAACTTCAATAATAACACTACATTTTTTAAATTTTAATGTTCCAGATAATGTGCTGTCAGATTGAGGATGTTTCTACAGAAATGCAAACTACTCAAAGGATGCTACTGTAAATAAGAAATAAAGAAAAGATGTACTTAACTGTTCAGCATCAATGTAGTTTCAATGGCCTGAAGCTCTCTCTCTCTTCTGTATGACTCTAGAGAAAGCATTAATCACCTCTTTGTTCCTAAGACTATAAGTGAGGGGATTAAGCATGAGGATCACCATAGTATAAAACACAGAGGCCCCTTGATCCTTTCCCAAGGAGTAGGACTTCTTTGGTTTTAAATAAGTAAAAGTTGTAGTGCTATAAAGATGGTGACTCCCAGGAGGTGGGCAGAACAAGTAGAGGTCTTTGTGCTTTCCTGAGGTGGAATCAGTTTTCAAGAATGTAGACAGAACGGACCCATATGACAGAGAGATGGTGATAAGAGACACAATTATATTGAAAATAGTGGAAATGAATATCATGATTTCTATGTCATGAGTGTCTGTGCAAAACAGGGCTAAAATTTGGATTACGTCACAGAAAAAGTGATAGATTACATTGGATTTGCAGAAATGCAAAATGTTCATGTAAAAAACAGTGACTAATGATTCCATAAAGCCAATCACATAGCACCAGTGGTAAGGGCACAGCAGAGTCTAGAAGACATGACAGCCTGGTAGTGAAGGGGATTGCAGATAGCTACATAGTGGTCATAGGCCATGGCAGAGAGAAGGAAAAGTTCACTGACAGCCAAGAAGAAAAAAAGTACATCTGGATGAAGCAGTCCATGAATGACATAGGCTTGCAGGAAGTCAATAAATTCTCTAAGGTTTTAGGTGCGATGACTGTTGAGTAACCGAGGTAAAGGAATGACAGGTGACTGAGAAAAAAACACGTGGGGGTGTGAAGATTGAGATCCCAGCAAATTATCAGTAACATCCTGTATTCCCCAGTGTGGCAATAAGGTATATGAAGAGAAACAGCATGAAGGGGACTGGCTGGATCTCTTCAGAGTCTGTCAATCCCATCAGAATGAAGTCAGACATATGTGTGTTATTCCCACTTTTCATAATATCTTTCAACTGTTGATAAATCAAAGATGATACTTAGCATGAATGGTATTATATTGTTTTTTATAGGAATGATCTGGCATTTTAAAAGTAATTTAATGATTCTAGAAATTCATAAAGAGTAGTTTGCAAAGCATAAATGAAAGAAATGTTGGTTTGACTGGCAAAGATAAATAAGATATAAATAAAAATTTTGGTATTATATGATAGAAACTCATATACATATTGCATAATTAGAATGACCATGACACTGTTTTAAACATTTCCCTTCATTAGCAGATTTATCCAGATTAAAATATTATGCCAAAGTTATTACTATAGCACACATTTATTAAATGAGAAAAAGGGCCCAAGAAGTTAAGTAACTTTAAATATTGATAGCTCTTTATTCTATCAAAATTGGTTGAATTCAGAGAATATGCTATTAATATTATATTTCTACATATATTTAATTTCAGCAAAATAAACAAAAATGCATATTATGAAATAAATATTGGTAGAAAGCTTTAATGCATCCTTTGCTGTGCTTTTGTATCAAATATTATTTAGTAGCAATGACAGTTCAGAAATTAAACCTTAGGAGAATTAATTTTATAAACTGCACATTTCCACTTATATTTAGATGTGTTTTTACCAGACTCTTTAATCAAATTTCTTCTAAAATTATATTTTCAATATAATTAAATATAAGAACATAACTTGATAATTCTATCAATTCTATATTTCCATTTTATAAAACCTAAGTTATAAAACATAGGTAAGGCCTACAAGACATGTATATGTTTAAGCATATCATTCCTATAATAACCCCAAGTTTTTTAGATAAACTAAAACATTCTGTCTTTGGGATTAATACTCACCATGAGTCACAGTTGGTGAAAAACTTCTTTCAGAATTAATCAGTCTAGATATTTTCAACCAAAATTATTCTCACAAATGAAATATGCAAACCTTTTTAAAGGGACCTGAAATATCAGTATTTTTGTGATATAGTAATTATTTCTTTGAGATAAACAAAGTTTAATTTTTTGTGCATTGTTTCTATTTTAGAGGTACAATGAATCAATCTAAAATTTTGTTCACATCTTTACCAGATAGAAAGTTCACCTGGAAATTATGTTTTATTAATATACAAGGAAGCTACTCTGAACACAAACCGAAGAGAGTATCCTTCATCTTTGACCCTGATAATGCCACAGCACCTCTTATGTTGAGGATTGCTGATAATGCAATATGTGGTCATCTCTGGAACCAATTTCCATGGATACTTTCTTGGTATGATGTCAATGAATAAAGTTTAAGGACTAATGCACCCATGTTAATTTGAAACGAAGAGTTCCCTTCCCCTTAGAAACCACATAATGTTTAGCAATATTTTTGGTATTTTGTGATGCTCTCTTTTATGACTGGGTAAAAGAGTAGTTATTTCTGGAGAAATTGTTATTTAATCTGTTTCTCAAAGGATAGATTGTCAAACATCAAGAATGGAAAAAACATTTTCACAATGAAACAACTTTTATATGTAAAACTAAGTTACTATAACAGGATTAAACATTTTTTTTCCACAAAATTATTTTACAAACAAATTTAAAGAGAATGAAAATCATTCATAAGTGTTATTATTCTTTAGATGTTTTTCCTCCAAGTATTTGTTGTACATGTAAAGCTTATTTTTATGTGTAATTAAAATTTATATAATGTTATCACACTGAATTTTCAGTAATGTCCTGATTTTTTAATATTAAATATTTGTAATATACACAAACCTTTGTTACAGTAGACTTTTCTAAAACCCACAATATCATGAATTTTGCATTCAATGGTGCAGCATAACTAACCACTTTCTAAGAGTGAGCACCAAGTGATTAATGAGCATTTTTGATACATCTTAAGGAAAACATGACAGAGTTTCTCCAGTCAAGCTTGGGAATGTCAACTATTCATCAACAGAGAAGATGCACTGCTGTAATAAGCTACAGCAATGTTTTTTGAACCTTGTTTGCTTATTTAGTGTGTTGGCCTTCATTGTATTAAAAGAAACATGCAAAAAGAAGCAAAATATATGTACTGAGATGAATAAAGATTTTCTATTTAGTTGAATGGTCAAAAGCTTACTTCCTCTTTATACAACCAGGGGAAATGCTTTCTTGTGAATATTTCATTAACTAATGATTATGAAGTCAATTTCCATGTAGATTTAAAAGCAACTCCTGTAAGAAATCTGTTTACACTCCACATTGTTGGAAAATATTTGATATAATAGAGGAAGGAATAAAAAATAATATATATATATGATTAAATTTGAATGTACAATTCCTCATCTAAAATTCAGTAATACTGAGGAACACTTATTTTGAGATTAAAAGGTCAGCATTAATTAATTTGAGAATAGGTTACCGTCTTGTTGTTTTTTTTTAAGATTTATTTTATTTATTTATTTCTCCTCACCTCCTCATTGTTTCACACTTGCTGTGTCTGTTCATCTTCCTTGTTTTTCTAGGAGGGAAAGAGAACTGAACCTGGGACCTCTAATTTGGTAGGGAGGTGCCTAATCACTTCAGCTACCTACACTCCTGATCTTGGTTTTTAAGGCTTTCTATGTCAGTGCCACCCTAATAGTCTGCAAAGTCAACATGAGGGAGTTTTTTTCCCAGCATTGAAATCAATTTTTATAGTCATTGAGTTTACTTTAAAATAATATTCATAGTCAAAAAAAGAATAATTTATAAAACTTAATATGATTAATTTCTTTTGCTGAATTTTTATTGTTGGGTCTCCAATATATCTCCTCTAATAGCAACATATTTTTGGAAAATGATGTAAAAGAAACAGAAGGGAAACATAAACTATTAGTCTTACATTTCAAGACAATTGCAACTTTATTGTTCATAATTATTCAAATCCTTTACTTTTTAAAAAAAATTCTATTCCTGTATTTAATTCTGTCCAATTTTAATGTGGAGTAGTATAATTTTCTGGAAAATTATCTCTATTTTTATTTTATTCTCTATTCACATCTCTGGAATTCAAAGGCTTATAATTTTCTTTGTACTACTCTGCAGAGTTGTAATTAAATACTCATATTTATAGATATACATTTTTACATCCATTTAATATTCATCTATTTCTTATAGATATCATATAGTTGGGTCTTGTTTTCTAAAGAAGTCAATTAAATGGCATTTAATTGCATGATTTGAACACATATTTAAAATCATTATTTATATGTTATTTTTATTTTGTGTCATAATTTTGTGATTCTGATTCTTATATCTTACTATTTTTGGTTAATATAATATTTAATGTTTAATTTCATTCCTTTTTGAATTTTTTAACTACACTACTTTGCATTTTTGCATTATATTGTTAGTGTTTTCTCTGGGGATAAAATTTGCAACCCTACATTATTTTATTGCTCTTAATATTATTATGATGGCTTCTAGGCAAAGGTGGCAGCATAAGACACTTCAGGGCTTGTTTACCCACAGAATCTTTGAGTAACTCCCATAAAAAGCAAACTGTTTTCCTCAAATTTCCAGAAAACAGTTAAATAATTGCAGTAGCAGGTTGAGCCCTGAATCAAGAATATGCCAATTAAAACTGGCAGAACAAGCTGGATTATACCCTCATCCCTCATTGGCACAGTGTGGACTGGGCCTGAACTTTTATTGTGTGTCCCTAAATATGTTTAGATGGAGTAGAGTAACCCCCAGAAGTAAACAGAAGTGCTGTAGTTTGGTTCCAAACTTGGTTTTAGTAGCAGCCTGAAAGTTGTCTTGTTTTCCCAGAACAAGCAGAAAGAATTTGCAGACAGTAAAAGCATTATAAGTAACTGTCAATTCAAAGTGGCCTATTCAAAGGATTCCTGGCTATACGACATATAATAGTACACTAAAAATGGGGTGTGAGGGGGCTATTGCATAGGGAAAGGGAAGACATTCCAATTCTAGTAAACACAGATTTCTAAGGCCCCAAAACAAGCCCAGAAGAAGACTCTTTCACACTTTTGCCTCAGGCAGAGCTTGATAGAAGAACTAAACTATTAAGAACCAGCCAACACAGAGCCAATTTTAAAGACAGTGAAAAGTTTCTTTATGCATTGATTTTTTAAAGTTTCTGACACTCAATGATATAAATGGAATATAACTTCATAGATGAATAACTAGGGTGGGTATAGCAAGGGTGAGGGGTCCATAATTCCCTGCAGAGTTCAATGCCAATAGCATTTGCCACCAATCTTATGGCTCACAAGGGATCAGGGTTTCATTTTAGTAGTAGTGGTTGCTTTTTTGTAAAAGTAAAATGGAATGGTGATAATCTTCCTTTCTACTCTCTCCTCCAACCCTCCTCTCCTGTTTTTTTTCCCTTTCAACCTGTAGAACTCATTATAGTATTTCTTGCAGGGCAGGAAACTTGATGACAAATTCCCTCAATTTCTGTTTATCTGTGAATATTTTGAACTGTCTCTCATTTTTGAATGACAAATTTGCTGGATATAGAATTTCTGGATGTCAGTTATTTTCTTTCAGCACCTTAAGTATGTCATACCAGTGCCTTCTCAACTTTCTGGTATCAGATGAATTTCTTTTCTCTTGCTGCTTTCAGGATTCTGTCTTTTGTCTTGGCTGTCTGGAAATATGATAAGTATGAATCTCAGGGTAGACTTGATAGTATTTATTGTGCTTGGAATATGTTGCACTTCCTGAACATGTCGCTCTTAAGAGTTGGGAAATTGTTTGCAATTATTACTTCAAACATCCTTGCTACTTTTCACTATTTACCTCCTCTGAGATGCCCATAAGGTGTGTGTTTGTTGATTCTTGTTGTCATTCAATTCCCTGAATACCTGTTGAAATTTTTTTCATATTTTTGTCTATCTGTTCTAATTTCTATGTGATTTCAGATGCCCTATTTTTGATGTTGCTAATTCTTTCCTCTGCCTTTTCAAATCTGTTATTATGTGCTTCTTGTGCATTTTTCAAAAAACAGAATAAAAATAAAATATGACATATATAAGCCTAAAGAAAAAAATGGCTAAAGTCAGTGCTTCCTTTACAGTAATAACATTGAATGTTAATGGAAAAAACTCTCCAATCAAAAAACACAGATTGGGACTGGATGTGTCTCAAGCAGTTGAGTGCCTACTTTCCACATGGGAGGTCCCAGGTTCAGTTCTAAGTGCCTCCTAAAGAAGATGAGAAATGAGGAGACAATGAGCAAACAACAAGCAAATACAACAAGCAGTCAATGAGCATACAACAAGCAAATACAACAAGCAGACAATGAGCAAAGAAACAAAACAAAACAAAACAAAAATAAGGAGCAAGACAATGAACAAGCAACAAGCAGACACTGAGCGAAAAAAAAAAAAAAGGATACCAAACAAGGAGGGGTTGGATTTTGCTTAAGCAGTGGAGCGCCCACCTCCCATATGAGAGGTCCTAGGTTCAGTTTCTGGTGCATCCTAAAGAAGGAAGGAAAAGAAAGCAGACAATGAGCAAAAACAACAATCAGACAACAAGTGCAAACAAAGAGAAAAAAATGAGCAAAAATTGGCAAGCAGATGAGGGAGCCATCTCAGAGGGAAATAGACAGGGTTTGGCATAAAAGGTATGGAAATATAACCCATCTATATGCTGTGTACAAGAAACTCAATTAGACTCAGGGACACAAATAGGTTGCAAGAGAAGTGTTAAGAAAAGATTTTACATGCAAACAGTAACCAAAAAAATGGCATAAGTAGCTATAGTAATATTGGATAAAGTGGACATTAGATGCCAAATTGTCGGAAGAGACAAAGGACACTATATATTAATAAAAGGTGTAATATACCAAGAAGGAAGAATAGTCATAACTATTTGAGCACCTAACCAGGTTTCTACAAAATACATGGGGCAAATACTGGTAAACGTAAGGGTAGAAATAGATGCCTCTATCATAACAGTGGGGGACTACAATACACCATTATTATCATTAGACAGCTCAATAAAGAAACAAGTATCTTGAATAGCACATTAAAAGAATTAGATTTAATGGACATATACAGAACCTTACACCCAGAAACAAAAGGATACAACTTATTCTCAAGTACTAATGGACCATTGTCCAGAATAAGCCACATGTTAGGGCATAGAACATCTCTCAATGAATTTAGAAAGATTGAAATTATACAAAGCAATTTCTCTGAGGACAATGCAATGGAGCTGGAAATTAATAATGTTGGGGAACAAGAACAGGTACAAATATATGAAAGTTAAACAACACAACCTGAATAAATCAGTGGGTCAAGGAGGAAATTGCCAGAGAAATCAGTAACTACCTCAAGGAAATGAAAAGGAAAACACAACTTTTGAAAATTTTTGAGATGCAGATAAAGCATGCTGAGAGGGAAATTCATAGCCCTAAATGCCTAAATAATAAAAGAAGAAAGATCTAAAATCAACACCTTAACTGCACAACTGGGAGAACTAGAAAAATAACTAGAGATTAATCCAAAAGCAAGTAGAAGGAAGGAAATAACAAAGATTAGATCAGAGCTAAATGAAATTGCAAATAAAAACTTTAGAAAGAATTAACAATACCAAAAGCTGGTTATTTGAGCAAATTAATAAAATTGACAAACTCTTAGCTAATCTAACAAAGAAAAAAGAGAGAACTTGCAAATAAAATGAGAAATGGGAGAGGGGCAATCACCAATGATGCCGCAGAAATAGTGTTATAAGAGGATGTTTTAAAGTTGTATGTCAACAAGATGTACAATTTTAATGAAATGGATGAAGTTCTATAAACACACAATGAACTTCCATTGATGAAAGAAGAAACATAACTTAACAGAACAATCATTAGTGGTGAGTTTGAAATAGGCATCAAAAATCTCCCACTGAAGAAAAGCCCAGAAATACATGATTTTAGAGATGAATTCAGCCAATCAATCTGGGAGAACTAACACCAATCCTGCTCAAACTCTTCCAAAAAATTGAAGAGATGGAAATATTACTTATCTTGTTCTATGATGCTATGATTCTCTGACACATCAAAAAATAGGTACACCATGATCAAGTGGGTTTTATGCCAGGTATGCAAGTATACTTCAACATAAGGAAATCAATCAATGTAATACACCACATTAACAGATCAAAGGAAAAGAATCACATGATTATCTTTATCAATGCAGAGAGCATTCAATAAAATATAGCTAAAAACACTTCAGAATGTAGAAATAGAAGAAACCTTCTTCAACTTGATAAAGGGCACGTATGAAAAACCCACAGTAACATCACACTCAATAGTGAAAATCTATAACCTTTCCCTCTAAGATCTGGAACAAGACAAGGATGCCCAATGTCACCACAGTTATTCAACGTTGTAGTGGAAAGTCTTTAGCCTCTGGGGAAGGCTGGGAGGAAGGCCTTAGGTCTATTTAATAGACACATCAGTAGGATCCTGACCCCAAGCTGCCCCACCATGTGGACTGCTCTGTCCTTGCCCCATGAGAGGGTGGAGGTGGCTTGAGCCATGCATGAACCATCAACCAGGAGGCTTTGGGTAACATTTGATTAACATGGGAGCCAATTGCTCAGTTCTAGCCTGCACTCTGCACCTCTCTGATCTTGGTTGTGCTTAGCGAGGGAGTGAATGGGGAATCAAGATCTTGGCCATTTACTAAACCTCTCCCCTGTCAAGTAAGAATTCTCATATACCATGATTTCAAAAGTCCCTGGCTATTCTTAGCTCCCTGCCTATTCCCTTGTAACACTCCAATCCTTCCAGCAAAAAAACCTAGCAGGGTTTTTAACACCTTGCAGGAGGTAACAAATGGGATGCAGCCCCCAGAGCAGCCTCAATTTGTTTCTCATCAAGGATTTTCTGGATTCCTTAGCTCTGTACTTACCAGTTGTCCAGGGATTTTCCTGCAGGAATAAAGCTGTAGGGTTCTGCACAAGGTTTCTACTGTGTATGGACACTGGAAGCTTTGCATTTAGGTGATTCTAAAGGCAGGTCTTTCCCTAAGATAAACAAGTGTAGAATTTTCTCTTCTGTTCTAATTTGTGCTTACCTTCACATTTAAGTTTTAAATCTGTTTTTAACATTGCCAGTCTGCTCATGCTTAGGAACTCATAAATCATATTTGGTGTTGGCCTGTTATAAATTGAATAATGTTGACAGGTAACCTAAAATTGAGTCTTAAATGTCAATACTATCTTGCAATTGGATTTGATGTAAAAATAACATGGAATTAGTTCAATACCTGGAAAAGCAGGAAAACTTAGCAAAGATGTTACTAATAAAATTGTTTTAGTTGCTTAGTTAATAACAAAAGTTCCAAAATTGTTTTTAAGAGAAAACTTGCTAGAAACTGTAACAAAGATTTAAGGTCATTATAGAGATGCCTTTATATTATAAAACAGCAAAAACTAAAATTGTTATAACTGGGTGGATTTGGGCTAGAACCAAACAATGCAATGGTAATCTTAGAATAATTTATCTTTGTTTATGGTTATTTCAGATCTAACCTCACCTTTGTGTATTCTTGCTATAGTAATGTTAACTATAAATGAAACTTACCTTTGATTATGGTTATTTTATGACTATTTTACTAGCTTCCCCTCACCCTCAGACTTTAGGTAGTGTAATGATAATTCTAATTTGAGTTTGCCTTTGCTTATGGTTATCTCATGACAACTTCTGTCCCCCCATGGCTCAGGGGAAGGCAAATTTAGACACCCCAGTCTCCTCTCCTTCCACTGGTATTAATGACCCTGTTTTATCTCATGACTTCAGGTATTGACTCAATTGCTGCCTGGTGAAATTCTCAATCCTCAGGGTTGGACATTGTGGCAGCTTGATATTATTGATGAATTCCAAAAAGAAATACTAATTGCATTTGATAACTAGTTTGTACCTATGGGTGTATTAGATTGCATTATACTCAGAGGTTTCACTTTTACATTATTAAATTAAGATTAAGGATTTTATTTGACCATGTCATTTGGGCAACTCCTTTTCAGTGCTCACCTACAGCTAGCCTACAGCTGTGGGCTATATAAATGGATGCTAAATCAAAGACAGGGTAGTAAATACAAAGAAAAGGAAAACACAGAAGCAGATACAGAGGAAGAAAGAGTGTTCCATAGACACAGTCCCAGAAAGAGAGATGAGCTTGAAAGTCTACCACTGGCCTTGTGGAGAGAACAGAGCAGCTAAGCCCAGAAAGAAATGACTCCTGGGAAGAGAGATGACCTTTATGCAGACCTCCAGATGAGATCATAAGAAGTAGGGACCATGGAGCCATAAGAGGAAGGAGGAAGGTTGAAACCTTGCAGATATCACTTGCCATCTTGCATCAATACATGGCAACAGACTTTGGGTGAGACAGCACCTCTTATGTTACCTTGAGATGGACTCTTTAGGGTGGGATAACTATATGCTTCTACCTTAAATTAATACCCTTTATAAAAGCCTACAGATTTCTGGTACTTTGCATCAGCATCCCTTTGGCTGACTAATACAGAATTTGGTACCAGAAAGTGGGGTCATGCTTTGCAATTACCAAAATGCTGGAATAGTTTTATAAATGGGTAACGGGTATGTTTTTGAAGGAATTGTGAGGTCCTTGCCATAAAATGCCAGATTACTTTGAAGACACTGTTAGTAGGAATATCGATGCTAAAGAGACTTTCTATCAGGCCTTAGAAGCAAATGATAAAACTATTATTGAAAAATGGAAGAAAGGCAACCTGTCTTTTAAATTCACATAGAATTTAGCAAGATTAATTTCTAATGTTTTAGGGGAGGCAGAATTTGAAAATGTTGAGCTTGGGCATTTAGCTGAAGAACTTTCCAAAGAAAACTCATAGAATGTAGCTTGGCTTCTCCTTGCAGCTTATAGTAAAATGCTAGATGAGAGAGATAAACTGAGGGCTGAATTGTTGGGCACAATGAAAGCAGAAACTGATTCTGGAAATTCCAAACCTCTGGAAGTCAAAGCCCCAGATATTAGGGCCCCATTTGAGGAATGAACTAAACTTGTAACTTGTAAGTCAGGAATGAAAGTGCAGTTATCTATGAAAGACTTTTGGAAAGTCTTACTTTCTGATGGCTTGGTCCACTGCTTCTTGCATGCTAAGACAACAAGACTTTTGAGAGAGCTGTATAAACAAAACCACTTTCAGATTGGACTAAAACAGACATGTAGGGGAAAGATGGAAGGGAAAATGGCTTTTAGAGGAAAACCATGGAGACTGAGATCTGGAATTAAGATATCTCCTTGGGCCAAGAGAGGAACCCCGCTTATGTGTACAGAGAGGGTGAGTTTGCTCCAAGAGTTGAAGGGGGCAGATGTTACCATCCAATGTTCAGGGACAATTTTTTCACTGCAGGGTACAGAGAGGGTAGAGCACAACCCCCAAGGGTTAGGGAGGATAATGTTGACACCCCATAGGCCTGAGAGAGATGGGCTTGTCCCCCATGGATTAGGGAAGTCCAGGTCATGAACTCATTGCTCTGAGAAGGTAGGACCTGTAGGCCAGAGATTAGGGAGAATGTTGCCTCACCCCCTGTACTAAGTGGGTGGAGGCTTTACCCACAGTTTGGGTAATGTTTGGCCATCACCCCAACATTCATGGAGGATGAGGTCTGGAGCTCTGTCACCACCTAGATGCTTGATAAGGGTGGAACCAAGAATATGGTCATTGGGCAAGCCTATGTAAAAAGTGTGGCCCCATAAGGTCTTAGGAAGAAGAAACCATTATTTTAAGAATGACTCTGTCTTTGAAGTCTAATGTTGTATGCTCTGCAGGTTTATGGGACTGTAGGGGACAGGTTACTCATGTTTTCCTCACAAAATCTCCTTATGGGAATGCAAATGTTTATCCTTTGTACCTTTGTATATTGGAAGCAGAAATTGTTTTGTAAGTTTCAGAGGTCTACAGCCAAAAGAGGCTGCCCCAAGACAAATTGTATTTCTTTAATCTGATTGTGTTATGATTTTGTACTTAGCATTGTTACTGATTTAAGGTGCTTTTTTTTTTTAATATTGTAAGATTTTTTTTGGAAATCAGAGGGTGAAGTGTGGCAGTTTGATATTATTGATGAATTCCAAAAAGAAATACCAATTGTGTTTGTAAACTGGTCTGTTCCTCTGGGTGTATTAGATAGTATTAGGCTCAGAAGTTTCACTTTTATGTTATTCAATCAAGATTATGGCTTTTATTTGGCCATGTCATTAGGGTGACTCCTTTAGAGTCCCTGCATACAGGTAGCCTACAGCTGTGGGCTATATAAATGGATGCTCAATCAAAGACACAGAGAAGGAGAACACAGAAACAGATACATAGGAAGAGAGAGTGTTCCATAGACACAGCCTCGGGAAGAGAGTTGAACCTGATAGTCTACCACTGGCATTGTGGAGAGAACAGAGCAATTGAGCCCAGAAAGAAATGAGTCCTGGGGAGAGAGATGAGCCTTATGCCAGTCTACAGGTGTGATCAAAAGATGCTGGGACAATGGATCCATAAAAGGAAGCATGAGTCCTTGCAGATATCACCTGCCATCTTGTATAAAAATGTGGCAACAGACTTTGGGTGAGAAAGTACCTCTTTTGGTACCTTAAGCTGCATTCTTTAGAGCCTGGTAAATGTAAGCTTCTACCTCAAATAAATAAACTTTATAAAAGCCAACTGATTTCTGGTACTTTCCATCATCACCACTTTGGCTGACTAATACAGATGTCTACTCTACCAGTCTGGTGGCTGAGGACTGGGAAGTGGGGGTCTCCCACCTCAAGTGTTGATGTTCCTAAAAGCAGCAAGTCATGAGGAAAACAAACAGGTTTCCCTGAGACTTCAATGACCTCAGTGAGTATACACTGGTATTTATGCTGCTCATCCAAGGTCTGTTAAAGTCAAAATGGGAAATAAATAAAACTCTGAAGTAAAGGAAAATGTTGCAAATTGTATTTTAAAGCATTGGGAAGAATTTGCTTATAAGCCAGTATTTAAAAGGAATGAAATTATTGTGCAAAATGGCTTGGTCATACTAAATATTAGAGTAATTAGAAATAGCCTTCAAAGAGACTTTTTGATTATAATGTTGTTTTAAAGTCAAACTTATTTTGTAAGATAATGAAATTATAAGTAACATTAGTGACTTGTGTGCGTGAGTCTTTCTATTTGTGTCTGCCTGTTTGTTCAGTGTATATCTTCATACATCAGAATGGTAATATCAAATTAACAAATGAAAACTAATAAAAGACCTCTATTCAAATTTTTTAAAATTAAATAGGTGCTTATATATGTGAAAGAATATTCCTGGATCCCAAATGAGGCTAAGCAAGATGAAAAGGTCACATAGAAATTTGAATATAGAAACTATTGGGAAAGGGAAAAGGGTTTTCCTAAGCTCTTTGACCTACCCAGCCTCCAGGACCTTCCCTTTGCAAGAGATATGAGGTACGTTCTAGGTGTGGCAGATTAAAACTCTATCTTTGAGGCAGTGCAAGTAAGAATTAGTTTACCCTGTAATTGGGGAATTTAAATCTTTTAACAGCCTTAAAATAAGGGTGGTTAATAATCCTATTACCAAATTTCTTTAAGTAAAGGAAAAGTCCTTGAAAGCTATGGAAAGATCTTTTATAAATGATAATCAAAACAAATTAAACAATTATAATATATTCCAGAAACTAGCAGTCAGTAGACTGTAAATATTATTCACAATTTTAGAATTTTCTTAAAGAAAAGAGGTTTTAGTCTCCTGTAAAGGAAAGGAAAAGAACATTTCTTGCATAAACTATAATTGCTTAAATTTTACTTAGCTTTGGTGTAATCTTCCTAGGTTTATAGGACACCAATTAAATAAATTAACACTAAATGTATTAAGTCTTTAAGATAATGAAAATCGTAATTTCATGTTTAATGAAATTAACAGAAAAATAAATTTCAAAGATAAAAGAAGAATAATCAAAAAAAAGAAAAAATAAGTTTCATTTTTGCTATCTGTAATTTTAAAAGCTTATAGAAAGGTAAACTAACTAGTCTATGTGGTTAGGATTAATTTTAAGAAGTTTGCAAAAATATCTTCTAAACTGAAGCTTTTAAATGACTAATTCCAGGAAGCCATTATTAATTAGAAACCTAAATTGATATTAATAACAAGTAACTTCATAACAGGGAAACCTGTCAGAGGCCACCTCAATTAAAGTGATGGTGTATTAGTTAGCAAAGTTGTGCTGATG